>BMAW01005436.1:0-10483 GCA_019974015.1 Nephila pilipes
AAATCACATTTAAAAATTTAATTTGGAATCATACATCAATCACACATAAAAATTTACAACTACATTAAAATGATCATATTATAAATCTATAAAAATAATAAAGAAATAAATAAGTAGAAAATATAGATTCACAAATACTACTTTGCAAAATTAAAGGAAAATAAATCATTATATTTATTTAGAAAGGTGAATACCTGTAAATCCTTGATTACAAATACAGGTAAAGTCATCAATTCCATCAATGCATGAGCCACCATTAATACAAGGTTCACTTCTGCAATCATCATAATTAGTTTGGCAATTTAAACCAGTGTAACCATTTTGACAAAAACACTGATGTCCACCTGATGCTGTATCTATACAAATTCCATGAACACATGGTTGAGTAATACAAGATCCAGGTAATTCTGCCTTTAAGGCTTGATTCTCTGATGCACTTACTACATTTAACCACAGACAGAAGCAAGCATTTAAAGAGTGGTATAAAAAAGAAGTCATTTTGTGAAACTAGTGGCATTATTGTTTTGTTCTTTAATTTGTTTAAAATGAATAATGTGTACTGCCAAAGACACAAGTTTCTATGCCATCCATGCAATAAGAAATCTGCAAGGAAAAAACAAGAAATTTTTTGACTAAAAATAGTAGTTTTAGGTTACATTTTATTTTCTACCATACATAATGATAAATGTTAAACACTTCTGACATGAAATAAATACCATCAGTAACAATATTTGTAATAAATAATAACAGCGACGTTTTCTGTAAAAAGTACATAAATGAAAAGTCTCATTTTTGTACTTTTAACCAGTTACTCACATTTAACCAGGTCTAGCTAACTGAATATATTTCATGCTAGAAATCATGTTTGGTTTAATTTCTAAGGAAAATTAAGACATTGCACAATACTTCTTAAGAAACACAAGATAAATGGAAATTTTCAGGTACAAAAATTGTTTCAAAATATATAATATTATTGTTCTTTAAAGAAAAAAGTTCATATGAAACTGTATATAGTTTTATTTTCATAAAAAAGGATGTTCAGTTTCATTAAAAAGCAGAAGAATAAAGAAAAAAATTGGGGATACCATTGTTCAGATATTGTTTTTTGTATACTAATTGTAAATAATTTAATTGTAACAGTGAGCAATAATTGAATAAACCTCCGAGATTTGTTTCAAATGCAGTTGCCATGGCTACAAAATACTACTAAGAAAAATACCCAGAACCCAAGCAATCATAATTGCTTCAGAGTTGAGTAGTTATATTATTGCTTGTAGTAAATGGTGATGTGAAGATGTTTTTGAGGAGGACTGAACCCTTATAATATTGGTCTTTAACATTTTTTCCCCTTCTTTTCTTGCCGCCTAAGCTAAAGATGAAATAGTTAGTATTCATATTTATCAGTTGAATTTCGGAAAGTCTACCAATTTTTTACAACGTTTCCCTGAATTTCACTTGGTGTGTGTGTGTGAGTGTGTGTCATCAAATTTTCGATCGTTAATTTAACCAACTTCCCATCAAGCTAGAGCTTTGAAATTTTGGGAATCGTTCGTACTCGCCTAACAATGTAATATTTAGACGTTTGCGACAAGTTTTAACTAATATTTCAATAATTTTAATAAGTCAAAATATTCTTTCCCCTATGCTTTTAGAATTGAGGAAAAATGCTTTATGAATATGCTTTTAGAATTGAGGAAAAAATTTCTTTCCCCCTCTGGGAGCACCGGGCACTCCCCACGCAGCATGCGGTATCGTAAACCTTTTGTACTCACAAAGGGGAGATACTATCTCCCCTTTACTATCTCCGAGATAGTAAGGGTTGCTGACTTTTAGTCAGTAATCATTCGCAAGAAAGTTTCCAATATTTGGCGCCATGTCTTATCACAATAATTTTTTCTGAATTCTGGTTCCCATTCTTTTTTAATAGAATGACTTACAAACTTTCAAATACATGTTTTGATTTTATGAGTATTATGAGTTTTTTAATACTCTCACAAATGTCTCTTTTTAAGTGAATTTTAAAATTAAAAATAACTAACAGTTTTAACTAATATTTCAATAATTTTCTCTAATAAACTTTGCCACCATATAAAAACATTGTTTTTAAAAACGTTGGTTTTTATATCGAATTTTTTCCTCTATGGTCGAGATTCAAGCTGAGTCACTCAACTTTTGGATCCGTTATTGTTTGTTACCTAATATCCCATATATGTCAGTATGGGATATGTTCCGTAATTTTCGGGGAATTTTCCATAATGTGCTTAAAATTCTTTCAACTGCTCTAATTGTAAAGAAGAGATTATCTTACCAATCCCCAATTTGTTTTATATATATTAAGAGGGGGAAACTACTGGAATGGAGAGTAATGAGACTGAAACTGAAAAACACCTGGAGGCGACTCAAGCTGAGTCACTCCACATTCAGAGTGAGGGATTTAGATGACTATAATCCAACAATGAATGGCATTATGATGAATTAAGATAACTAAATACTTTCGAAACCCTGAAAATGATCAAGAGCTTATAATAAGGGTGGTAAATAGAAAAATAGCAGAATTTACCATATTTCTAGAAAACAAACAAAAGTCATCCATTATTCCTAAATCATATTCCAAATTTCTACATTTCGAAACAAAAGGGAAGATTTCTAGATATGAAAATATTGCAAATATATTATTTACACGGAAAGGTAAAATAAAATTTAATACTTCTGATACTGTATGCGCAGCACAAATATTAAATATACCAGTGAAGACCAGTATCGTTTGGGAAGGATTCACATCTCATTTTCTATTCTATGAAATAACAACTAGTGTACCACTGACACATTTGGCAACAGATTTCAGAATACAAATGATATTGAAATAGTGGAAATACGACTCTTAGTGAAAAACGGAAGTAATCGGGAGTTTTCCGCGGTGCTAATCACTATCTTTGGTACTGATTTACATGAAAATATTTAACTCTGATTTATTAACAATCACATCCAAATTTTCATTGGCAAACCCAGGCAATGCAATAGATGTTCCAGTTTCTATCACTAGATGCTTCTCATACCTGTAATATGCATTATTTGCAAATGAGACCATCCCGCTATTTCCCCTTTATGTTCTGTATTCATTAAAGAAAAACAGATTATGCAATATAAATGGACGAATCATTTAACCTTAGGAGAAGAAAGGAGAAAGTACTAGGATAAAACTTCAGATAGCTATTATTTCCCATCGGTCACGGTTTTGTGACTTCCAATAGTGAATATAGCATAGAATTAATTTAATTAGGTTGCGCGATGAAAAAAAAACAACAACAATCAGATAAAAACGAATGCCAGTCCGGTGGACTCTTTACTCAGTTTCATATTGAATCCTTGATTTTTTTTAAATAAAGGAATTCAGATTACTCCTTGACTAGTTCCGGATCATTATGGAATTTTATTTGCCCGTACAAAGCTACAAGCAAAGTGGTTCAATCACCAAGTTTTTATCCAAATATACACAGCACAGTTCGTTTTACAGTTAAAAACATAATCACAATTTAACCAAAAATATTAATATAAAAAAGCACAGAAATAAAATTAACAACTGAATTTTAGGAATTAAGAATGATTATTTACATTACTGTTGTGTATCCATTGTGTTTATTATTATACAATAAATAATTAATATTAATTTCAAAATATTTTTGATCACTTTCTTAACTGTCTACAACCAAGTATGGTAAGACTCGTGCTGCCATCTAGTGAAAGAACACTCAACTAATGCTGTCCTCACATAGCTATTCCAAATCTTTAAAAACAAATTCACCTGGTCAAAATATTGAAAACTTGGAGAAAAGTTTAGAAAGTATTCCTACATCTTTTCAAGCTGCCTTAATGAAACAAACAATAGTAATCATAGAAAACGTTCAAAAAATGATGGAGATAATGTTTGTACAATTGTACAATAAGTTAGAAACGGGAGAAAAAATCCGAATCTCCAAGTCGGAAAAAGTCTTCCAATAAAATGCATTAGAATTTTTGTGTCCCCATACCAGGTGCATCGAATAAACTGCAGAATGCATCAAACGAAATTGATATAGAATGATCCGCTTAAATAAACGTTTTTAATATTTTATTTTATATGTGGACAAATTTTACGTGATTAAATTTTTTTTTTCTTTCTATACCTCCCTATTAAAACCCACTCCTACCATCATTATTGTAAGTAAAGATAATGAATTTCATGAAGTAAAAATGAAAAGAAAGTTAAACTCTCCCAAAAGAATTACAGATATGAACTAAAAAAAAAACAGGAATTTAACTTTCTATTAAACAACAAATATTCTGAGCTCTCTGATGAAGATTCAGACATCGAGAGCAATGATGACTTCATCTCTGATATGAACGATATCAATTCTCAAGCAGTTAGAAGTGATAAAATTTCAAATAAAAAAAACTAATAATAATGATGAATACGACTTAGAATTTCCCGATGTATTGACAGAGGAAGCTGAAAACCACCTCTCCCCCAATCATCTTTGCTAATATTGAAGACCGAAAAGCAACTCTTGAAAATATGATGACATTGACAAAATGAGAGCTCAAAGGCGACTATAAAAGAAATAGTTTAAAAATCCCCCCCCTACAATTGAAGCATTCAGAACTATCCAAAATCATGTTCAGGAGAGGAATTTAGAAAGTCACACATTTGAAGTACCTAGTGAGAGAATCCTTAAATGTATAATTAAAAGCCTCCCAATTGATTATTCCCATGCTGAAATTATTCAGGAATTAGCTGAATATAATCTCATAGTCAATAAATGCAATTACTTAAAATCCAAATAAATAAATAACCTGCAAATCTCCCTATTTTTAGCTATACTTCCAAGAACAGAAAGCAACAAATTTTTATAATATTGGACACCTTTCAGTTAAAATTGAGCCTCTCCGTAAAAGAAAAGCAGTCAATCAATGCTATCGCTATCAAAGTTATTTTCACCACTCTAGATTCTGCACTAGGGAATTTAATTGTGTGAAATGTGGAGATGATTATCTCCGTATTTCGCACATTTAATAATTCCAATTTATAGCTGTACCAAAACTCTTGAAAGCTTCCCCCCCCAAAAAAAAAATGCTGTAACTGCGGTGGAGATCATATAACAAATTATTCTGGTTTCCCCAAAAATCCTATGAATTTCAAACCGTCTTCTCCCCCACAAACTACTGGGAAGACCGATGTAAAAATGCCGAAAACAACAATGTCCAATGCGACCAAAACACCACACCCACCAATGACAGCCAACCTTCAAATCTTCCCTTCAATAATGAAATTAAAAAAAATTTAAAAAATTTTAAGTTTGATAAAATAATGGAAACTTACCAACAATTTAAATTAATAGGACAAATATTCGCTGACAATAAACTTGATTTATGTTCAAAAATTGAAAAATCATTCCAAGTCATTTGCAGTATGGTGGTTCTAAAATTCAATATGCTAAATAAACTACCCCCATCCCTCCTGATCGCAAGCTGAAATGCAAATGGCATTAAATCAAAAATAGGAGAACTCCAAAATTTCATAGATGATTACAACCCTGACTTCCTAGGAGTCCAGGAAACTCACCTCAAACCCTCTGAAAAATTTAAAATTCCAAATTATAATATATACCGTTCTGACAGATCAACCCATCTGGGCGGACGCACTGAAATATTAATTAAAAATAGGATTCATCATCATATGGTTATTAAAAATACCTCCACCTCTGAAAATAAGAACAACCTCCGTATCAATACCAAAGACTACCAATACTTCACAGTCTCTACTATTTACTATCCTCCCCCCGTAATCTCATCAACCATAACGAATTAATCAATATTCTCTCAGACAAGCCCACCTGAATTTTAATAGGCTACTTTAATGCAAAACATCCGACCTGGAACAGAGGCAGGGTAAACAGATTAGATAAAATTATTCATGCTATGTGCAACACTAATAACCTCTAAATAGCTGCTCCCGTCTCACCTTCTCACTTTCCTTACAATAGCAATATTTACTCTATAATATATTTTGTTATCCTCAAAAACATACCATTCTACGATACCGAAAGTGTTAATGCACTACCTAGCGACCATAACCCTATACTAATGGACATCTCTTTCAATAAAATTCTTCCTATCCCCCTTTGCACTCTAACAACTACTAATTGGTTCCGCTATCAAGAAATTCTATATAATATCACAAAAGGTAACCCCATTATTAATAAAATCTCTGATCTAGACCAATCAATCACATCCTTTACTACTAATATCAAAAATGCAATTAACCAGGCGAGTAATACCAGATCCCCCCCCATCTTAGACACACCCTCATATCAGAAACCTAATTAAAGAGAAAAATGGGTACACAAAACAATGGCAAAACACCAGACACTCTCCTTTGAAACCCATAATTAATAACCTCAAAAAGCAAATTAAAAATGAAATCAATACCTTTAAAAGCGAAAAATGGGAAAACCTACTCCACCAGCTTAATACCGAAGATAACTCCCTCTTTAATATGAACAAAAAACTTTCTAATAAATACTACAATATCCCCCCCTTCAATAGGCAATAATGGTCTGGTATTCTCTGATAAAGAAAAAGCTGATCTGCTTGCCCGTAATCTTGAACCCTCGTTTCAGGAAAATCCAACTCCATAGGATGATCATATTGAAAAAACAGAATAAATAGTTCAAAATTATCTTGAAGCCCATACAAATTTTAATCCCCCCTCCTCACCTTCCCATCTGAAATAGCAACCATAATTACAAAGTTAAACAAAAGAAAGCCCCCGGAGAGGATGGCATTCATAATCAGGTCTTTAAATTCTTTCCTCTCAACGCATTTACTCATCTTATAAAATTTTTTAATAAATGTCTCATCTATGCACATTTTCTACAAAAATGGAAACATGCAACTACTATTCTCATCCCCAAACCCGGTCAAAACCATTCCATTCCATCCAACTAACGACCTATCAGTCTACTCAATTCTGTTTGAAAAATCTTTGTAAGAATCCTTTTAACCAAAATATTGACTTATGTTTCTACTAATAATATTTTTCCAGATTCACTATTCGGCTTCCGTACTAACCACATCACTGTCCACCAACTACTACGGGTTGTGAATGCCATTACTGAAGGATTTAATTCCAAACAAGTCTTGAGCAACAATTCCAAACAAGTCTTGAGCAACAATTCCAAACAAGTCTTGTCGAGGAAGGTATCTTCCTTGACATACAAAAAGTTTTCGACCGCCTCTGGCATGATGGATTGATCTTCTAACTAATCAAATTAAATCCCCCTACATAATAGTTATCTTAAATAACTACCTTAAAGATAGAACATTCCAAGTTAAGCTTAATAATATTCACTCTACAATATGCTATATAAAAGCTGGTCAACCTCAAGGGTCTGTCATTTCTCCAATTTGTTTATATATGACTTCCCTCAGAGTCCTTGTAACAGCCTCTGTTTATTTGCAGATGACACAGCAATCCTCACCCAAGGAAATAGTCCAATTAACGTAATAGTTGAATTACAAAATCATCTAAAACAAAGAGAGGAATGGATGACACTCTGGAGGATTGCTGTAAAAATAAAAATAATAGACACTAATAAAACTAAAGCTCTCATATTTAGAAAAGGTCACGCCTCCCTCCTAATAAGAAACTCAAATTCTTTAATGATCAATTCCTTGGGACTTTGAAGTCAAATACTTAGGAGTTATCCTGGACTCCAAACTCACCATCAAACTTCATATCCAATCAATAATTGACAAATGCTGGGCCAAAATCCATAGTTGTATACCTTTAATTGGTAGAAATTCAGTACTAGCTCTTGCTAACAAAGCTCTTTTCTATTAACAAGTAATCCGCACTATCCTACTTTATGTTTCCCTTACTTGGGGGCATGTCTACCCACATTAAAAAAATACAGGTCTTTCAAAATAAAATCCTCCATATGATTACTAACTCACGGTATGTCAGAAATTCTGTCATACACAAGGATCTCAATATACCTCCAATTATTAAACACATCAACTATCTCCCTAGAAGATTCTATAATAGATTAACAAATCATAGTAATAAGGACACAGCTAATTTTTGCTCACAATAATGGAACCCATTCCCTACCTTACCAATCTTGCAATAATTATTTCTATCTAATTCCCCCATAACACTTAGCATTCCAACTCCGACTCTTTTAAATTAATTCCTTTATCACTCCTTCAATAGCCTCTTTCTCAGTCAACCATCTCTCTCCAAGACCTACATCATCATATATTCAGCTTATCATCAACTGTTTAATATCCTTTCGCCATCCCTACCTCTCCTCTCTTGAACTAATTTGCTGTCCACCGCTGTGCACTCAGCCAAACAAGAACCATTTTTACTTTTCCCTTCCTTTTTCAGCTTTCACATCAATAAAAAAGTTTAAAAAAATATTTTATTTATTACTACAGTAATTTTACAATAATAAAAAGTTTAAAAATAATTATGTAAAATAATACTCTCCTCTTGCTGAAGATTAGCCATAGTCTGTCGAAGGCACTGAGGGGTTAGAAAATGATATAAATATTTTTTATAATCTTATCTTACGATAAGATTAGTAAGAAAAATTATAATCTATTGAAAACTTCATCCTCATTGTAAGTAATTCATTCACTTTCCTATCCTCTTTTCTTTCCCTTTGCTTTCATGTTTTTTTTTAAAATTCATTTGTGTATTAAGTACATTTTAATATGCTTGTTTTAATTTTAAAAAAAATCAAGGCTTCAATATGACACTGAGTAAAGAGTCCACCGGAGTTGCACTTGTTACTATCTGATTGTTGTTGTATACTTCCAGGGGAAGAGAGAACTTTTTGCTTATAGCCTTATTCCTTCTTTTCATTTTTTTAACGTCTTTTCTTCAATGGCATTGTAGAAGCGTTAAAAACAAATCAGTTTGGTTCCATATCCCTCCCTTCAGCAAGACTGACGTTTGAATCTTTCAGGAAATGTTTTTGAAACTTGGCGACAAATTTCACCTTCCAGGAAAAATAATTTTCATACAAGACAGACTCGACAGACCAGGAGGAGGACTTCTAATAGCAGTACCAGCAAACATTTCTGCTCGAAAAATCCCTACTTCAATGGAACAGACGCCAGATATAAAAATGCTAATTACACTAATTTATTTTAATAGTATTTCCTCTTTTACATAGTAAACTTATATAATCCACAGGGACTTAATATCTCATTTATAAAATCTTACTTAGAATCCTTAATAGATCCAATCTTAATTTTTGAAGACCTTAACCTACATCACTCGATGTGAGGTTCGAAACATATTTCACCTCATAGTACAGATTTTATAAAATGGTTAACTGAATCCGATTTTATCCTTCTCAATACTACTACCCCACCTCACAGAGGTAATATAAGCGCAGCTACTCTAAATGATCTCACTCTCTGCTCTGTAAACTTATTTGGAGTCATTAATACTTATGCATCGTAATGCTCTTACGATAGCAACCACTATCCCATAATCCCATAACTATCTCTACAACGTCAGAATAAGCGAATCTCTAAGAAAACAGACTGGCACATTACAATGAAACGAGAACAATCATCGTTAGAAAATTCAGAAAACAAAATAGATAACCTCACTGATACAGTCTCAGAAATTATCCGAAATTACTCCAAAGAAGTACGATTATCCCCTAAATCATTTCCTCCATGATAGAGCAGCACCTGCAATAATTTATACAGGCTCAAAAACTTTTTCCGCATAAAGGCTATAAGCGATATCTCACCGCAATTGTGGAACAAATATAAACAGTATTCGAGCAAACTCTGAGATATCGTATTAAACAGGAGGACACAAAGTAGTGGGATGAAATATATAATATAGTCTCTATTCCTAAATCCTTCTATAGTCTACTCAAAAAACTTACAACTTACAAGAATGCAGAATCAAAGCTAACCCTCCTCCAGTATTATAATAAATATGTAACTTAACCTCAAAAACAAGCTAATTTTTTTGCAAACTATTTCGCATCCAATAAAGGTTCACACGAACCACTTCACCTGGATTTTCTTAATAAGGAAAACAACTTTCTTAATAAACCTTTCCCTATTTCTGAATTAAACAGAGCTATAAAATATGCTAAAAATACAACCCCAGGAGCAGATCAGATTAATGCAACTTTCCTAAAAAACTTGAACAATAGCCAACGAATTGTTGTTTTAAACTATTTTCAGTATTTATTTCAGAATTCAATTGTATCTTAATCATGGAAACATGCAATTATTCTCCCGAAGCCGAGCAAAGATAAAACTAAAATTTCATCTTATAGACCAATAGCTCTAATTTTCGTATTTTCTAATACTTTTGAAAGAATCTTAACTGGACGCATATCTTACTTTCTGACAATAGAACGAAAACTTCACTCTCATCATTGCGGCTTTGTACCATTAAAAGACA
>BMAW01005436.1:15483-65261 GCA_019974015.1 Nephila pilipes
CACAGCTTCCTCCAGGCAGCTGGCAG
This sequence comes from Nephila pilipes, assembly GCA_019974015.1. Classification (NCBI taxonomy): domain Eukaryota; kingdom Metazoa; phylum Arthropoda; class Arachnida; order Araneae; family Nephilidae; genus Nephila; species Nephila pilipes. The sequence continues at coordinate 15,510 of BMAW01005436.1, forward strand.
CACGTTGGTCTACTGCTACGGGTGTACAATTGTCGGCTTCGTCAATTCGTCGTCGTCTGCTGCGCCGTGGATTGCGTGCAAGGGTGCCTTTATACAGGATTCCCCTCACGGCGAATCATCGACGGCTGCGTCGGCAGTGGGCTCTTGAGCACAGAGACAGGCGAGCTGATTGGCACCAAGTTGTCTTTTCAGATGAATCACGCTTCAATTTGTGGACCCATGATGGCCGTGTTCGTGTTAGACGTTATGCCGGTCAACGCTGCCTTCCTGAGTGTATTATTGAACGACATAGTGGTCGAACACCCGGAGTTATGGTCTGGGGTGCGATTTCGTATCATGGACGATCCAATTTGATACGAATTGAGGGTAATCTCAATAGCAACAGGTACGTCCGTGAAGTGCTACAGCCCGAAGTCGTTCCTTTCCTTCAAGGCATCCCTGGAGCTATCTTTCAGCAGGATAATGCACGCCCACATGTTGCGCGGACTGTTCGAGACTTCTGTTCAGCACAACGCATGCAACTTCTTCCTTGGCCTGCTTATTCACCGGATATGTCGCCTATTGAGCACGTGTGGGATATGGTTGGTCGGCGTCTCGCTCGTGATCCGCGTCCTGCAGTTTCCAAAGACGAACTTTGGTTGCGCATACAAGCGATATGGAATTCTCTTCCTCAAGCAGATATTCAACATCTGTTTGACTCCATGCCACGTCGTATAGCAGCACTTATTGCAGCGCATGGTGGCTGCACCAAATACTGATTTCGGACGCTTAATTTGTTTCTTTTGTTTTGAAAATTTCATCATTTATTTGTATCAGTACAAGTCGTTTCTGCATTAAATTTCATTTGATTCTGATGATTCTTTCATGGTGTTGCATTTTCTACAAACAGCAGTATATAATTGTCATTTTTTATTGTTCCATAATCCATTATATTGTGATACATTAGAATTCATAATACTGAATGAATCCTATGATTAAGTCTAAATTTTATTAACAAGCATTTTTCAAAAATTAAAACTTTATTCTTCTTTGATCTAATTCTTACTATATATGCTGAAAATTATGATAAAATGTTCACCGTGGCAAATTAATGAGATGAATAAAAAGCAAAACCATTATAAAAAAGGTGTTTCGCATTATGCTCTAAAATGTGAGTATCTTAAGGCTATAAATGTTGACCTTTGTTAAATAGTGCCACATTGTAGAGTCCACAAGTTTTTATCGAAAAAAGGTGACGATTAGGTGTTCCAACGTGTAACAGAACTGATACGCATTAAATCAAAATCCTTACGTTGCCGTGGTGTGGAAATTAGAAGTGGACGCTCTAGCTCGGCTATCGTTCTCGTTACTTGTTTGTCATTTAAATTACGAGGTCCGTCTTATTAATTTGTCCCTTATGTTACTTGTAAATGAAATATTAATAATTTATCAGTTTACCTACGTGTTCCTAAAAATAAATTCTTTAAATACACATAAGAAATTTAAAATTATATTTTTTCCAATAGTAATAAATGTTTTCATTAGTAAAAAAGTGGAAATGCTTTGAATTTTTAGAATACTTCTAGTAAAACGCAAACAATAAGCTGATATCGAAGACAAAATATTATGACTGCAAACATTTTTAAGTTGCCGAGGAGCTTCACGTATCTCGGTAATCTTGTTTATATAAAAGGAATATATGATTCTTATTTGTACTTAATTGTTTCTTTTGCAAGTAATGACAACATACTGGAGTTTCTTACCTTTTTTTTTCACTTTTCGTACAAAAAGTCATATTCTTAACCTTATAATCATTGGATAATCCTTACTTTTTATTTAAAATTTCAAAAGAATTGCATAATATTGCTTAATTCTAAGATTACTGCTCTGATTTTTGTGCGATAATAAACTGATTTTTGTGTGTGATTTTGTGCATATGACAGAGCCAAAGCCAATACATTCCTACGAAGCCAACTCTTTCGATCAACATTCAAAATAATTACAAAAATCTTTCCTTCTCAACGCACAGACTCCTCAATCGGCTTAGAAAAAACTGACAACAATTTTTCTTTACTTTCTTCAAAATGAAGGAAAACTTTAGCTTCAAATATCATTTTTCCCCTCCCCCCCAATTCGTCTGGACAGTCCCCTAAGTGACTGGGTCCTTTTTACATTATCTCTCAAAATCTAACACAATATCAGTTCTCTGAACGGTTATTTTCAGTTTCCCGATAACGTTCGCAAAGTAGAAGGCCTTCTTTTAAGTTGGTCGGCATAGTTTCTATTTATCCTATGTCCGACAATGTAACAGAAAAAGAAATCACTTTCTAAAGCTTTATTACGGCAATAAGAGGAAGAACCACGGAAGAATAGTTTTCCGGCTACATGAAAGCAACCTTGAAGATTTACAAGAAGGCAGATGTGCATTTCTAGGTTTTATTACACCAAAAAGGCATATGATAATCAATAATGACCAAAACCTGAAAGAATCAACAATAATCAAGAGGGAGAAGCATTCTTTGTCGATATGAAAGCTTTTACAACTTGTTTTTCATGCTCATTTACAGGAGCCATTTGCTTCCCTATTCAGAGTTTCAAACGTTCAATAGCCTTAGAGCGCACCCGAACATTCCTTTTTTTGTACTATCGTACATAAAAAGTGTGACTCATGAATAAATAGGCGAGAAAAAAAAAGAAAACGAACACATTTTTTCTATTTCAATGTAACTATCTGTTAGATTCTGATTATATTTATTTTTCAAGTATATTTTAGAGCATTTTGCAAATTTTTTCGTAATTATTATCATAAAAGGAACTTATTTTATTTTTTTTTTAAAAAAAAACTTCTTTTAAGTTTCGAAAAACCAGGAAATCCAACACTGTAGAACTTTTAAAGTATAATATATAACAAAAGCAAAAATTTTATTCTTGCTTCTAAGATTTTTGTATAAATCGGGGAATTTTTCTTATGCTAAAGAATTTGTAATATTCGTCTGCTACAAATTTGAAAGAAAAATATCGGAATTAATAGTTTTTGTTTCGAAGACTCAACTTTTATACATCAATTGTCATAATAAAAAAAATGTCGGAATTAGTTTCTTGCTTTTATAAATTCGAAAGACTACAATGTACAGTTTTAAAAATCTATAACAAATATTTTTGTAATTTTTTTTTGTTGCAAATATTTTTTTCTTTTTTTGTTGTTTATACACGATTAAAAAAGGTGTTTTTTTTTTTTTTTTTTTGATGTTTCGATATAAAATTCTTAAAAACTGTTTTTCAATAAGCATAACTTAAGATAACAATAAAAATACGCTTCTGTACAGCAATACATTGTGTAATTATGCACAAATTTTCATCAAAAACAGAATGCAAAAATTGCTTCAAATTCTCCACAAATATATTTTAAGTAGTTTTACAAGTATAAAAGTTAATAAAAATGTAGAACTAAGGTATGTTTAAATCTGCAAAATGCATAGCAATACGTGTATTAGTAAAAAAACATTCATTATGAAAATATGTAATTATATTCTTTAGTATGAAAAAAATAAAATAAAATTCATAAAAAAAAATCACCACTTAAAGTTATAACACTTTTTTGAATAAACTTTGGAAATAAAATTTTTATGTAACATATATTTCTTAGTAATATTTATATATATTATTATTTGAATAATAAAGTAAAGTGGAACTAGAAATTAAAAATTTATTTCCAAATATTTAAATATTGCTTAAGTTCAACATAATAATCCAATAATTTCATTACAGCGGCTCCTTTTATCACATTATTTCCTGTAAAAGGTAAAATTGTCGCTTTATGGATTATTTGTGGGTCGTTCCGAATTATTTTATTTTGTTCTTCGGAGACAACCTCATCTTCAACCTCTGGACTCAAATTTAAAGATTGATCTAAATCATCTTCCTCATTTTCTAACTCACAATCAGAATCAGAATCATCAAAAATTTCGTCTTCTAAATCAGCTAAAATGTTCTGAATCTCTTCCGTGGTAAGTTCTCTTTTACGTTTAGGCATTTTTTTTTTTAAAAAAATTAAATTAATTTAAAATGAAATGATTAAGTAATCGAGATGACAAAATCACTTACAAAAATAACTATGCACTCACCGCTAGTGAGAATTTGAGTATGAAGGAAAAAAGAGGGATTTTTAGGTAAGGGTGAAAGAGGAAACTCTACCCCCCTCCCTTCTGAATACAAAAGAAACCGGTCAAGCAGATGATGTTCCGGGGCTATAATAGGCCTCATGCTGATTCGAAAGCTGTTTTCAGGGGAAAGCACGGCTTGGCCGCTACATCGGTCAGCGCCGGCTTTTAAGGGTATGTTCCTTTTGGCCTATAGATCGGTCTGCCGTCTTCAAAAGGTTAATATTATATTTACATCAGAAGCTCTGGCCATATGCCAAGCTTTAGATGATCTCACGGAATTAAATAATTTTCTTAAAATTTTATCAGACAGTCACTCTGTTCTAACTGATCTAAAAATTATAATATAAAATCTCCGAAAGTTATTCACAGATTAGCCAGCAAAGTTTTCATCCTATCTCAATTTCAAACACAAATTGGACTGCGGGACACTCGAAAATTTTTTGGAATGATCAGACAGACAAACTTGAAAAATCGGTTACGGACTGAAACATTTACGTCGATAGGATTGCCTCGGAGGGTACCCATAGCAACACCAACAGAAAAAAAAAAAAAAAAAAAAAAAACCCAACAAATTTTTTTTATTCAAGTAATTAGTTTCAAGACTTGGGAAACATCCCGTCTAGAAAAGAAATATCCAAGTGGACAAAAAGCAGAGGTGAGGAAATTCTCATCACTCAAATCATCTGCAAAATGACCATAACTTCTGAGCTTTTACACAAATTCCAATATGTAGCACATGTATCCATACCACTGATTTGCAACCTATCCTTTTAAATTGTAATAAATGTGCCTCCGAAAGAAATCATATATGGAATACACTCAAGATAGATCCACAGTACAATATTACCTTTTAAGAGCTTCTGGAAACAATAGTAGCTGTAAACAAGTGTTCAGGAAATTCCTGCAGAAATTAAAGTACTTTGACATCTACTGATTGAAATGCATCTTTTAAACGGGATTAAAGTCTTTGTTGCTCTATATCCCACAAAAATTTATAAATCATTCAATAAATCAAGCCACTGGAATTCTTAAGTAAACAAGAATTAACTTTGGGAGAGACGAGGCGCAGATTCCACCATAATCATTCTGAAAGCTACTTAATTATATCGAAGGCAAATCAACCAGACCCATATACAGGAATATTTTGAAAAAAAGGTGAGAGGAAATGTTAAAATTTTTTCATGCAGCTTTGGTAAAATGGACGGTATTCGTTATGGAAACTGTTTGAAATACTATAAAAACAAATTTTCCTACTTGAGTAGGATCTTGGAAATAGGGAAATAAATTATATCACCTAGTAGAAAAAAAAGTAATTTCTGTGATTAAAAATTTTATTTCAGGGGTGGGCAATTGTTTGAGCTCGGAGGCCACTTTACGAAAGCGGAGGTTAGTGGAAGGGAACGTCTTTTAAAATGATTGTATTTCTTAACTTTGCGCTTTAGCAAAGGTATAAATTACAAAATCAATAAATATAAATTAAATAAAATAGTGGCTGTCTTATTCAATTTGTTTTTTGTCATAATTTCATATCATCTATAACTGTAAGAAAATATAACTTTAGAATCAGTGTGACGGGACAATTGAACCCTACCGCTCTTTTCTGCATTTTTTTTAAAAATCAGTAGTACGATTGTTTATTGAGATTCTCCTTACAACCTGCAAGTTAATGTCTGTAAAAGAGAAACTTGTTGATCTAAGAGCAAGAAAAATTTTGCTCTCAAATATATGTAGATTCAAATATAGAGAATGTTTTCTCATCAAATTTCTTTATACATAGAAGTTTTTTAGCTGACAAAAATTTGTAAAAATCAACTAATGACACAGCATTAAATATTTCTTCCACAGTGTGATCTGACTACATGTTAGTAAATTTAAGCTGCAGCTCCTCAATATCAGCAATGATGGTACAAGAGAGCCAATTGAATTTAGACTCAATTTTTGTGAAGTCCTTAAATCTTTTTGTGTCACCTCATCCTTCAAACTCTACATATGATCCCTATTCTTAGCAGAAACAAATTCATAACTTTCTAATAAAAGGGAAATGATAAAAATTGACTTCACTTACGTGTGTTGCAAATAGACCAAGTTTTAGTTTGAATGATTTTAAGCTCGGGAAGGAAATTTCAGTTCAAGGCGGATTTTCACGACTGTTTTTGTGGCCCGCAAAAAAAAAAAAAAAAAAAAAAAAAAAACCCTCTTAGAGGAGTGCATGTGCCATCAAGCCAAAATTTGTCCACCCCTATATTATCCTATATCTGCTGAGTTTCACCATTGACAGTGGACCAAATGATAACCACGAAATATGTATTACGCACATAGATAGGCACATACCTTAAATCTTTCGAGGCTCAAAGTCCTCTCGATAGTGTGGTGTGGAAGTTTGAGAGGGAAGTGCCAGCTCAAGTGTCGTTCTCACTTGACTGAGGCTTAAAATTACAAGGTCTGTCACAAAGAGTCCTTATGTTTCCTTTTAGTGCGATGTTAATAAACAATCACAGTCTATCTTAATTTACTTCAACTTTGCTCAAAAAAGACCAGAGAATCTTAAGACAGAAGAGGACTGATACAACAGAGAAACTCTTATAGGAAAATATAACAGTTGTATATACAGAGGTCCCTCAGATAAAAGCCATAATATAGGAGATTGATTGATTGCTTTTTAACTGCACGCTTAGAAGCAACACGAAGGCTACGGGTGGCAGACATTGTAATTATATATATCTTCATCAAATGATGAGGAGGATACATAAACTGGCACTTCCTCTCTAAATTTTCACACAAAGCCAAAGGAAAGACTTGAAGCCTTGGTAGATTTAACGTGTATCTGCCCCGTTATACGGCAAAGTTTTAGTGGCATCAGAACTAGAACAACGACTAAACAACATCTGCCATGAGCTCGCTACAATGACCTTTTGACTACCGAAGCCGCACAGTAAAGGAGGTGCTGGGATTCTTTTCTTTCTTTCAGATCGAGAAAAGTCATAAAAACTTAATACTGGTTGTATTGCCAAAAGCGTTACAAGCTCGAATTAATTGCGATCAAGGAGGCTCTCACCGTTAATCTTATAAACTAGACCACAGAGTAAATTGACGAATTGATTATTCTCTCAAGACTCAAAATCTGCTCTAGAAGAAATCTAAAATGGCGTAATAAATATCACGTACAGCGTACACTATCTGTTTAAACAACACAATAAAGGAAACTTCTGTGACCTTCAATGGATCCTTACACAAGATCGTAGAAACAGTCAAAAAAGAAATTAATAACATGATCAAGTATATTTCATCGAATTGATCCAAACCCTAAATGAGTAAACAGAAGATGATAGAATTAAAATCCAAAACCTAGAAGAAGACTACTGTAACGTAGTGATCCCTGAATGCGTAGAATAAAGTAGTAAACAAGGGATCACACAGCTTAAGAGACGATAATTCTATATTTTATAAATTGAATTTTAATATTATGGTTAGGCGTTTCCGCCTAGATTCTTTTTACACAATGCTAACACATCTAATTACATAGCACCAAGGCAAAACGCATATATCTACACAGCACGTCTAAACACTTATAGTTGAAAAAAACTCCAATATCTCAGTATTCGATGTAGTTCGATTAAGTTCTCAATTCGCAAGCGAAGGCAATCGCCTCCCACTTATAGCTGTAACGCTCTATCACTCCTCCGCAGGAAATCCTCCTCCTCTTTTTTTCTTCACCCATTTTAAGACCTCGGGTAGGTCTCTCCCCCGCCTTCCTTTTGAGTTATTTTTCTTTTTTCAAAGAACAACCCAATCAAAGAGAAACTCCGTTTTGTCCCCTGCAACACTATTCGCTCAAGTCGGACAATATCAGTCTTCCCCACGTGCAAGTCGGTGTCGGCCGTCACACAGCTAGGCCATAAATTCCCAGTATAAACATGACAGGTATCAACAATACCTCACAAAGAGGGTTCAACTCTGCCGCACCTGTGTAACAGAGTCCATGAATGTGGCTGAATGTCCAAGCCACCTGACTTTGTTCTTTATTGCTTTTAAGCTATATATTTTTAATGAATGGGAAGCTGGGAACAAAACGGGGTTCAAAACTAGTCTGTGGATGGGTTATTTATAGCCTACGCTACACTACATTGAAAAAGCAATGTTTAAAGGCAAAGCAATAATTCAAGATCTTGAATTTAGGAATTGTATTACAAAAGGGGAAATTGAGAGGAAATGAAAAAAAAAAAAAAAAAAAAAAAATCTTAAATAAAATAATCTTAAATCCATTCTATAAAACAGAACAGTACAAAAGGAGAGTTTAGAGAAGAATTTCTTTCTTTCCTGTCAAATAATATTTCTTATACACAAGCCGTTAAAGCCTTTAACTCTGAACAATTTCAGATATTTCATAGCCCCAGACATACATTGACCCTCTCAATGGATTGCGATTGACAGACCTCACAAAAGAATAAAGATTCGAATATCTAAAAAAATATAGTCACAAGTTCGATTACAGCGAAAACCCTTCTTAAAAGAATCGGGGAAAAAAGCCTCATGTGTTATACGAGGTTTGGCTATTACATAACGAAACTGACGCTATAAAACATTTTATTTTGATTTCATACATATTTTCTTATAATCACCTTCAATATAAACACATCCTCTATCCTTGCAAAGATCCATGCAAATCTTCCATTGTTCGAAATAGTTTTCTTCAGTCAGCTATTTCAGGATGCATGCCGTTAATTTTTTAGAGTTTTAACGAACTCAAATCTTATTCTTTTTAATGGAGATTTTAACTTAGGAAACAGATAAAAGTCACATGGCGCAAGATACGGCGAATAAGGTGGACGGTCTAACACTGGATGCTGTACTTGGCTAAGAACTTCTTGACAGAAATGCGGAATGACTTGTCCTTTCCCGAATTCGGTTCGTGTTTCCCTTATTCTTTCATGGACTTCAACAATAATGTGAAAGGTAATAATATCGATAATAGTTTGACCTTCAGGAACCCAGTGAAGGTCCACAATCCTATGTGTGAATATAAAAAAAGCAATAACCATTGTTTTGAATTTTGATTTGCTCATTCGAGCTTTTTTGGCTTTCAATGAAGAGGTGCTCTGCCAGTGCATGGATTGGTGCTTCGTTTCAGAATCATAAGTAAGCAATATTGTTCTTCTTACGTTATTATCTTTTCTAATAAGTTTGGGTCATTTTTAATGGCATCAAAGCATCTGTAAAAACATTTTTTCGAGCTTCTTGTTGTTCAAATGGGAGAATTTTAGGCATAATTTTAGCACACACTTTTTGTCTGTTTAAATTGTTATGTAAATTTTACCGTACGGATTCTTTTTCAATTCCTACAGTCTTGGCAATCGCACGAATACTTAACCGACGGTCAGATCGAACAAGATGACCAATTTATTCAATGTTGTCATCTGTTTTTGGCGTGGAAAGGCGACCCGAAAGTGAATAATTTTCAACGCCTTCTCGGCCATCTTAAAAACTCGTAAGCCACTCAAAAATACTTGGAAGCGATAAGCATTCATTGCCATACACTTTTTTCAATAAATTATGAGTTTTAGTAGAAGATTTTCTAAGTTCAAAGAGAAATTTCTCAACAGTTCGTTACTGTATTATTAATCTTATCATTTTTCCTGCGAAATAAAAAAAATAACTTTAACGCTAACGAAGGCTATGACTATACGGATTTGTTTACCGAAGCGAGAGGCAATGCATTCGAAGAAGAAGGCTTCACGCTAAAGATCTGACGGTCGTTGGCATTTGGAGCATGCGTACTTCTTCTGTAGCAGCGTCACTCTCGTTATTTAATAATCACACCTCGTGTGACTAGTCAAATAGACAGTGAAGATACCGTTCACTGTCTACCTGAATGAATTCGGCGGAATACATGTAAATGAGAAACAATTTTGATAGCACAAAAACTGTGATTGAGATACCCTCAGCATATCTAACTTAGTGTAAATAATAGCTGTACGAAAGAAAATTTAAAAGAAATACTTAGTTAAAAAGATAACATTTAGGAAAATAGCTTCTGAATAAAGTCTCAGATAAAGGAAGAATGATATGAGAGAGATTGTGGATTGATCCTAAAATTAATGGAAAATTTCTTGATACTCTAGGATTTTAATCCTAAAAGAAGATGCGAAATGAAATATTCATCAATGTTAAACATACTGAGAAGGCCATTAAAATTACACCAGGAAGGAATGATCTAATGAACATCAAAATCACATGAAAGGAAGAGGAGGTAGGGATATGCAAATGATTAGTATTTCAGCTCATTTAGATGAAACAGAAGAGAGAAACGACATCTGAAGCACTGCATAAAAGTTGAGTAGTGGATTTCTCATTTGGATAGCATTTTGTAAGATTCGAGTTTGAGCTCAGAATATCGTGTTATGTCTTGAATAATAAGAAGGAATATTTAGCAGCAAGTATCTGAATTCGATAGAGGCAAGACCGTTGCCTATCGTGAGTGTGGATTATCGTTCCAATAATATCGCCCAACGCACTGGTCGAAATCAAACCACTGTCATGCAAATATAGAATCAATGGGTTGCTAAGGGTCATACTAAATGGCACGGCATACTCCACGCCCTCTCATGACTAACGCTCAAGAAGACAGACATACTGCGAGATGTATGTTGTTTTATTTGGTTTTATTTATTAGAAGCAACACGAGGGCTATTGGCAACGGATCTCGTAATTGTGAGGACAGACATATTGTAAGATGCCAGTAAAACCGTACAACCACATCATGGACCATTAGGTAGGAAGCGGGCATGTTCACAGCAAGCGCAATATCCGTTCGTACGGTGCGACGACGTGTGCAGCAGCGTGGACTGTCAGCACGACGACCATTACTTCGGCTTCCCTTGACAATGCAACATAGAGAGAGACGGAGCCGAACGACACATCTGGATACAGGAGTGGCACACTGTCATCTTTATAGACGAGTCCCGGTTCTGCGTGAAGTATTCTGTTGGCCGTATATGTGACTGGAGGCTCCAAAGAGACTGCTCGTCGCATGCTTGCATTCGATATTGGCCTAAGGGCCACGCACTTGGTGTGATGGTTTGGGCAGCCATTGGGTACATCACATGCACATCTCTAATCCGGATCAATGGTAATTTGAACACAAATTGGTACATTTCTGACATCTTACATCCAGTGGTGGTGCCCAATCTTCTCGGCCTGCCAAACTCCATCTTCCAACAAGTTAATGTAAGACCACATATTGCACGTCGAGTTCTAACCTTCCTCGATACATAGAGTATTCAATTGTTGTCCTGGCTTGCACAGTCTCCAGATCTGTCACCAACTGAAAACATCTGGTTATGATTGATGTAGTATGGCATAGACATGACGCAGCATGGAATGAATTGCCCGTTTCTATCATCCAAAAACAGTTCGACTTCATGCCTAACTGGATAATGGCCGTTTTAGCTGCCAGGGGTGGCAGCTGTTTCTTCTAATTTCGCACCCCTATAAACTCCCAAACTGCTTATAAATTTAATCATTTCGTCTTCAGGCCATATAGTTTACGTACAATAAATATTCTTTATTTATTTGCTTTTCTTCATGGTATTACAATTTTAATAGCTTACAGTGTATATGAAAACCATAGAGCTTACGAACATACTGACTTTGTTACAAGATTCTAAAATTTGTTTTCACTGATGTGATAGGAAAAGAAAATGGTACTACTCCTTTGTTTTGCTGAAAAAATTTCAATATATATATATATAGAAGAAGAAGAAGAAGAAGAAGAATAGAAGTTAAATTTTTTCTTTTCTTTCTTATTGAATTTATGAATTTCTTACAATTAAACCACTTCTGCAAAAAAAAAAAGGTTTAATTTTCCTTCCTTTTCGCAGGCAGATATCTGAGTATTTTAAGAAATATTTTTAACAGTTAATGACAGATTAAACTTTTAAAGAAAAGCCCTTTTCAGAATATAGAGACATGACATATATCAGGAGGAAGATGAGTTATTACATTGCCACCAAATATATTTTTGTACTAGACAAATTAAAATACAAATCACATAAATGCAAGAATTAGAAATTCTAGCAGCTAAAATTAAAGTCTGTTGTATCCTTCTGTAGTATTCTTCTAAAGTTCTTTCATATCATAAATACATAAACTCTACATTGACTAAATATTTTACTGATAAAATTCTTACTGAAATCGTACTGTCAAACCCTGTACTTATTTTTTGATATTTTAATCGTGATATTGTCTTGAGATATACGCAAGTCAATATCAGTGATTTATCAGCAAGGACGCACGTGGTCAGAAACAGATAACATTAGGTGGGAGTCCACTTAGTGGCCAGCGATCTCATCTCTTTTACTCCAGATAGGCGTTGCTGGTTACTAATAAAATTGCTTAGTAATGCAACTCAGTTGTCTTTCAACTAATCGACAGGTCTGAAAGGTCTGCTATCGAATTTTGTCCTGTGTGTTGATTTAACTAAGATAAAGAGAGGTAAATAAGAATTAGAACCAGAATATCGGTTGAACCTTTTTAGAACTTCTTGAGAATTGATTCAATCAAAACAGATATTAATGTATTAATTTCTAATATTCAATGCCAATTTTCACATTAATTTTGATTTCAAGATATCTTCATTCTGATAATTTTATAATGAAATGTTATAATGAAAATATGCCATATCAGATGTATAAAACAATATGAATCTTAATTCCATGCTGCGGTTTTTATAATACAAAGAATTAAATTATTTAAATGTGTTAACTATATAATTTAAGGTTTCTTTTATTTAATCATGAAGTATTGTTAGTATATTAGAATTATATTTACTTCATGTTTTCCAAATGATTTGTTTTCTTCCAATGCGGCCCAGGAAAGCAAAAAGGTTGGATACCCTTGGATTAGAGTCTGGAGACATTGTGGAGAGAGACTGCTTAACTATTGCCTTATGATCTCAATACCAGCCATGCACTTAGTATCAGAGTTTGAAATAGTATTTATTCCACTTCAGCATTCTATACCGGTATAATGACCAGTCAGTGCTATGTCTCTCAGACTTTGAATCTACTGTCCTCCTTTACCTGCAGAGCTTGTCTGCGGCCACATTACAACAGGACAATGTGCAACCACATACGGCACGTAAAGTTCAAGACTTTTTGCCCCACCAAATTGCATTGCTGCTTTATCAGGCTTGTTGGAGAATGGTTGGCCCTGCATTCACGACCCACTAAGACACCAGATCAGTTTTGGCAAAATGGGAAAGCTTCCAAAGACATCCAAAGCTTCTTTCATTCTTTACCAATGCGTGCATCAACGGTTATTTAAAGTGAAGGCAACTCTCTAAACTGATTTAATTGTCCTCCTCATCTCAGAAGGCCGTATTTTCAATTATTTTACCTTCATAATATGTGTTATTTCTCAAATAAATTTAGATTTAACATATCTTGTACTTCTTGGTTGCTTCATTTTGGATGGCCAGCAGTGTTATTTTTTTGTATATCATACTTGATAGCAAAATTTGTGTGAAGTTCGATTAATAATTTTTTAAAGATAAATTCTTTTATATTTCTTGTTTCTATATTAATTTATTTTCAAATAAGACATAAAAGACTGGTTTTTATCTTAATATTTGAAACCTAGTGTTCTTATTTTTAAAATTGTCTCTCATAGCAGGAGAATAGTTATTTTTCGATTTAATTAAGGCCTATCTCAGCTTGGAAAAAGGAACAATACAGAAAAGATTTTCAAAAAAGAAAATCACACATAGTTAAGTTTTTATTAATGGTAAAATGGTTAAGGCGAAGCGAAATGCTGCAAAGATTTTAGATTTGTGAAATAAAATCAATTCGTTTATATAGAATTAAAAGCAAACACAATTTGGGTCATAATTTAACGATGAAAACCGGTGCGTTATATAAAAAAACATTAAATCTTAGTTAAAATTCCCCTGATATGAATTAATAAGGTTAAAAGGACACAATATCAAGCGGTAAAATTAATTTTTATTTATTTCCTGATTTTTAAGTCCCGGTATATATAATATACCACCCCTCTAGGACATCGTATTTGTACACTCGTTGTTTCCTCGAAGTTCCTGTATTCCTTCGAAGAAATAATAAATACTTTCATAAAAAAAAGTACATTATTTTAGTTAATTTGGGAAATATTAGGATCACAAAACATTATTGAAAAAATGAGAACCTCATGATGTATTTTTATTTCTATGAATGATAATTTGTGCGAAAATGTGTTAATTAATTTCAGTATAATTTTTTTTATACATATATGATTTTCATAATTTAATGATACAACTACATTATAAACTTAATAAACCAAATTTAGAAGAAAAGCATACGCAGTTTTATTTAAAATAAGGCATATCTTTTATTGCATATACTGTCAAGATATTTTCTTTCTCACTTGTTTCTGAAGGTAACTCCGATCCATCAGAAGGGAGTTCTTTAAACTAAACAAGTTTATTTCAATCGAAAGTATTCGTGTGGCATTCTTTTAAAAATATTTTTGAGAAGTATATATATTTAAAAAAATTAATTAAAATTAGGCTGAGGGGCTATTATTTTAGGTGAAGCATTTGGGCGTATCAGATCATTTTTCAATTTTTTATCGTTTGTTTTAATTTTAATTACATTTATCTTAAATATATTCAATTTAATAATTTTTCGTTTGCTTTAATTTTAATTGCATGTAGCTAATATATATTCGATTTTTTTTATCGTTTATTTTAAAATTAATTACATTTAATAAAATTTAAAAATTAAATATTCAATTTTTTTATCGTTTGTTTTAATTTTAATTACATTTATCTTAAATATATTCAATTTAATAATTTTTCGTTTACTTTAATTTTAATTGCATGTAGCTAATACATATTCAATTTTTTTATCGTTTGTTTTAAAATTAATTACATTTAACTAAAACATATTCAATTTAATAATTTATCGTTTCCTTTAATTTTATTATCGGACAAGTTTACTATTATCCATTTCTCTAAATTTTATTTTTAACTCTTTTATTTAACAGAGTAATATAATAATTAAGTGGCAAAATTTTGCAATAGAACTTTTTTCTTGATTTAAATTTCTTTTCTTTGGAGAATAAGTATAATTTTTGCCTCACTAGTACTTTATTACATATTTACAATCAGTATATTTCACTGTAATAAAGTGAACCGTCACATATGAATCTAATTCAAAAAAAATTTAGTGCTGCCATCTGTTGCTCTCTAACCCTCTGTGTGAGCGGTGGTATAAATTTTATACCACTTAGTTTGAAGTATGAAACGAATACTTTATATACTTGGTTTTGAATAATTAGCACACACACACACACAATATTTACATAAAGTCTCAAACATGTAGATTTGTTAGCTGATGAAATTAAAATTTTTAATTAATTTCAAAAACATTTCTGTAAGGGATAAAACAACCACTTGTCAGGAACTTTCATTAGATTCAAAGCTATAATTTTTATAATCATTCTTCATGGTTGTGTCATCTAATTTAAGTAAATAACACTATAAGCTACCATTTGAATATAAACGTGTGGGAAAAAGGTATTTTTCAGATATTTTTAGGGTGCTTAATATGTGGTATAAAAATATACCACCGCCCTTGAAAGGGTTAAGGCGAAGCGAAATTCTGCAAAGATTTTAGATTTGTGAAATAAAATCAATTCAATTTTAAAGAATTCACAGAAAGAACTTACAAATTGTGTTTGCTTTTAATTTGACGATGAAGTGGCCAGAATTTAACGATGAAAACTGGTTCACAGATTTTTAGTAGACTTGACCTTTGATTAAAATTAATTAAACATGTGTCTTCGAGGTGAAAATCAAATTAAAAATGTATTGTTTCAAGTTACAACATTATTCGAAGTGAAACTGAAACAGTAGTAACATCTCAGATTGAAACAAACAATTTTATTTATTTCAAAGTGTTGCTTAAACATGGTTTTGGGAATAATAAGAAATATGTTGTCTTGTCTTTTGATATTGAAATTTGAGAACAAATTTCTAGAAATCTGGAAAAATTATCGGCTTATATATATAATATATATATATACATTAGAATTTCTCTACAACGATATCCTCTATAACGGTAATTCTCTCTATTACGAAATTATTTCATGGTCCTGGCTTAATTTCCTTCAGATTAATGTAAAGCAGTTCTTTGTATTAAGATACGATATTCTTTTCAACGATAATTCTTTCTGTAACGATGGTTATATTTTCCCTTCCATCACAAAAATTCCCTCTATTACGATATTTTTTCTTTCAAAGTCCAATTGATGTCTACGAATTAAACGATATACAACGAAAGTCCAGATAAAATGTGGTCGGACCATTGGTTTGGGTTCTCAAGTCACACTCCCTGCCAAAAAACTTCCTGCAAAGCTCACATTTCTGGCAAACACAAAGTTGAACCTTACTCAAATGCCTCCTCTTCGAAAAATCGTCGAGGATTCCTTTCACCGGAAGTGATAGATAAAACCTTGAAGCGCCTGAGAGTAAACTTTACGATAAGTTATTTTGTTTACACTTGAGCACGATAAGAATTTTAATCTTCGATAAACTGTGTCAATTACGTTAATTCGAATAGAGAATTATACTCATACTATGCTCGAAGAATTTCATTAATTTATTCATGAGTTTTGTGTTTGAAGTAAGTTCAGTGAAGACTGATAAAAATGCTGCAAGAAAACAAATATCCATCGAAGTGAAATTCAGTGTCATAAAAGATATTGATAAAGGTATGAAGCATGCTGATGTTTGCAAAAAAACGTATTTGTACATTTGATTGTTGCAACATATTTAAAGAAATGGAAGGAAACTGAAAACATTTTCAACTCTTATAACATTAATCCACAAAGAAAGAGGCTAAAGATAGCTTTACATGACCAAATAGATGCTGCTACGTTGGAATGGCTTAGAGAAAAATGGGCTTTGTGTGTGTGTGTGTGAATGTAAAATGATGGGGAAATCATAAGTGCCAGAAAATTTGCAATTATGACGGGGAACCCAGATTTTAAAGCTAGCTATGGATGGCTAACAAGGTTTCGAAACCGGCATGGGATATCTGTCCATGGGCTACATGGTGAAGAAAAATCAGGCAGGTACGCACCTGGCGTCAGAGTGAAATGTGTAAAATTTTTGAAAAATATTCCATTGATAATGTCTATAACGCAGCTGAGGCAGGATTATTTTTCCAGATGTTACCTGAACAAACATTAGCTTTCAAAGGAGAAACCTGTAAAGGGGGTAAGAAATCCAAACAGACGATAACGGTATTGCTTTGTACAAATATGTCAGGAAAGGATAAATTAAAACCTCTTGTAATTAGAAGATCCTTAAAGCCAAGATGTTTTAAAAACATTAAGAATATGCCAGTAGACTACACTGCGAATAAGCTAGCTTGGATGACTTCAGAAATATTTAGTAAATGGTTATCGAAACTAGATATAGATAAAGATAGTAGATCGAGAAAGAAAAACATACTCTTTTAGTTGACAACAGCTCTGCAAATAAACCCATTCCAAAATTGCAAAGTATAGATGTTTTTTTTTATTTCCACCAAACACTACTGCAGCTTTACAGTCCCTCGATATGGGCATTATAAAATGCTTCAAATGGTATTACATAAAACAATAAGGGGGTAAAATGATTTTTAATATTGATCAAAAGCACAAAGTGCTAATTACTGTGAACGATACATGTGAATGGATTTCTGGGAGTTGGTGGGATATGAAGCAACAGCTCATATATAATTGTTGGTAAAAGCTGTTTTCATTCAAAATGACAAAGAGAGTCAAAGGGATAGTTTTTGCGGATATTCCGAGGAAGAAAATACTATCAAAATTCCTTGACCGATTACGAAGATAAAACAGGTAAAAAGTTTGAAATATCTGTTCGTGATTATTTAAATGTTGATGATGAAGTACAGATATTTTTGGAAGTAACAGATGAAGACATTCATTCTGCAGTAAGAAGTGATAATGTTGAAGTAGAAGAGTCTGAACGGCCCACTATCACTAACAGTCGAAAGACAGACAAGTTACCCGTAAGGTCGTAATGGTTATTACAGCCACGTCACTTGCCCTGAGTGAAGACATGGGATCATTTGCAAGATAACAAGAGTCTACAAGAACAATTCGACGAAATTTGCAGCAGCTTGGATTGCCAGCTTGGCGACTATGCTTCGGCTACCTTTGAAGCTATATCACTGACAGGAATGCCTTTAATTGTGAGATCAGCGACGAATCTGGACGCAATAATGGCATGACGTCGACCTTTCAGACGAATCCAGGTTCTGTTTACAATATCATTATGGTAGCATCCATGTTTGGCGGCATATTGGAGAACGCACATTGCCTCCGTATATTCGACTTCGTCATGCTGGCCTGTAACCTGGAATGATGATATGGGTGCCATTAAAAATATGTCTCATCATCTCTTGTTCGTATTAACTGTCAAACAATGGCCGTTCTATTTCTGGTGTGTCCGTGGTTCTACCCTTTCTTCGAGTCCTGTGAAACGCTGTGTTTCAGCAGGATAATGTACGATCGCATGCTGCCGCGCATGCTACCGGTATTGAACGGGTTTTCCTTGATACAGAAAATGTTCAATTGCTGCCCTGGGCAGTACATTCTCCCCATTTATCACCAATAGAAAACGTCTGGTCAATGGTTGCGGAGCGACTGGCTCGTCACCATACGCCAGTTATTACAGTTGATGTCAACTGTGACGTCTTGTTGAAACTGCATGGGTGGTTGTACCTGTACATGCCATCCAATCTATGTTTGACTCAATACTCAGGCGTAAAAGAGCTATTATTACCACCAGACATAGCTATTCCGAGTACTGATTTCTCAGGATCTATGCTTTCAAATTTCTTGAAAATTTAATCACTTGTTATTTCTATAATATATATTTCTAATAAATATATTTTTTTCCATTTCTTTCTGGTGTAGCAATTTTAATGGTCCGTAATGTATATTCAGAGAAGCTGTGACTCACGGCTTACCAGAAAAATTATAAAATTAGATCAGAATAAAGGTCAGGTGCCTTTGTTTTCTTTTTGTTTGAATATTTTCAAAATGATTATTTCTAGATCTTATTTCCAACAATATTTTTCTTCTGTTTGATTCTTAATTTTAATAATTTCACCTGATTTCTTGACTTTTAAATCACTAATTCAATTCCTGTCTTAAAACATTAAACATTATAAAAAAGGATAATAAAATATTTGTATTGAGCTTATCTTTGAAATAAGTGATACTTAAATGATAAGTGATTCAAAACATTAAAAAATACTTAAGGGATAATAAAATTGTATCTATAATAGTACATTCTTACGTTAATTTACTTATTTTTGAGCGTTTTTCTAGGCAAACATAGAAAAATGTTGCATTATTACATTAATATTATAACACTTAATCGAATATGATCGATGTATCATTCAGATTTGAGTTTCTGGTCTATTAACAATTGAGGCTTAAATATCATACAAAATTTAATCACCATCATTATTGTGTTCATAGTATTACATTGATGCTATTAGCTTCCGAATTCTCATCAGGACAAACATGTTAATGGATTCATTTGTTGTAAGTTAAGCATTTAACTGTTTATTAACAGCAAGCAAATTTTACAAAATATATAAACTAATTAAGTTCAGTATATGGATGTCCCAATAATTTAAGTTTATTTTGAAATGCACAAATATCTATTTGTTCCTCATAAGTGAATTCTCAAGAGAGATAAATAAGGGCCATCTTGTTTAAAAAATATTATCATATTATTACGAACATGAGATGGTGCTTCCCTGGAGTGGATCTCTTGTGAAGGAAAAGAAATATTTCCAGAGATATCATCATTCAGCCAAGGTAAGTTTAAGCATTTATCCCTTTACCTTGTTGATGGATTTGGCGATTTGGTGAGAAACTTGTAGACTTTGGTGACAAATGGAAAGTTCTCGAAAGTACTGGAATCGAGTCGATATCTTGGCGAAGAAAGCTACAGATTTTTCTTGAATTTTCCTGTGTAACGTCATACCTGACTGGAAGAGGTATTCATACTTCAGAAGTCTATGAATCGTAGTATTTTTGGAGTCTGCTTTTGAGGATTGATCTAGGAACCTATTAGAAGTGGTTGAGCGGATCTGCCGAGGATAACATGGCCAAATGAATCTGACGGAGATTCGGCTTGAATTTGTCTGAGCCTGCCTTAGAAGTGCAGAGTGCTTAGAAGTGTCTACTACCTGTGTGTTATTCTGAAGATTTATGAATAAAGTGTCATTTTTCGTTTCCTTCTAATTGAGCTTGATTTCACTCCCATACACCCAGAAATTTTTTTTGTAACAATATTGAGAAGGACAACTATGTTTTCTTCATATTATACATTAAAAATAAATCTTATGTATGCTACATTGATAACAATTACCTATTACACTTAATACTTACAAATATGAAATGTGATATATATTTTAGGTACATACTCTATGCATATTACGTTACAGTGTTTTGGCTGTAGTATTTGGCATAACTATTACTAAGATTATACTTTTCCTTGTTTAGATGTTTAAAATCGCCAATGAATTAAGCATATTTGAAGATCACGTGCATTATAAGATGGTTTTTTTATTCTGTTTTTTTTTACAAATATGAAAAATGTTCAAATGCAAATATGGTGTTAATAATGGATTGTAAAATATTTTTGAATGCTGTATTTCATATGCCACAATCTTTTATCTCTCTTTGTACAGTATAAAAGATTATTCAGAATAGAAAATGTGTGAAAAGTGTGTAAAAAGTTATTAAATAAACTCTCAAATCAAACCATTTTGTACATTATTTATACGAAATATATTTCACATTGAAGTTATCACTGAAATACTATTAAACATAATATTGTGCTCAGTTATTTCATAGAGGAAAGATAAATTCGAACAAAAAAAATCTTATCCATGGGCGACATTTCTGACATTATTACAGTCTTAAATCTCAAAGATATAAAATTAGAAATATTTTAAGCAAAAGGTGATTAATGGAGTTCTTACAGGGAATATCATCACTTAGAAGACACGTTAGTTTTGACTTATACGCAAATGACTCATTTATTAAATGACTGTATCCGATATTCCCTGTATTTTGTCACAGGAAAAAGCACACACTAATTTTTTCAATATCCTAAAGCTTATATATATATATATATAGACAATTACATCTGATACATTAATATCACCTAAGTGTTAAAAACATATTTAAAGAAAACCGGTAAATAGTTTAACGAATGCAAACTGCTATTTAGTTATGAGATGTTTTCGGCAGACTCGATATCGTAAAAATTTATCTTCTATTCTTTCTGTACACTCTTTTGAACTTAATTATTTCGTATATGATGTATGTATCTTTTATATTTGGGTAAGCTTTGATTTAGAGGGAAATTCTATTAGTTCAGGTCTTAGCCTTGGTTATTTCTTAAAATATTTTTCTCTTAACTTTTAAGTTTATTGAATTCTTTGATTTTTTTAATGCTTTATACATTTGTATTTTTTATTAAAAAATTTAGCCGTTATTTATTTTTTCATATATCATTTTATAAGCTCCAATAAGAATTGTTACATGATCATGTGGTTTTACAAAACATTTTAATTATTACCTTGAGTGAAACCATCTTGTATTTCTTCATAATCATTGAGCTTATTATATTATTAAAAGATAATCTCCGTTATTTCCCCAGAATTTTTAAGATATTCTTAACATTAGATATGATTTAAAACTTCCTTAGACATCATTTGTGCCAAAAGTATAATACAGAAAATATCACCAAGACGTACGCTGTGTAAAAAGTACAATACCGTATTTGTAACGAGCTCTGTAAAAGAAATCTAAAATCGAAATTTTAGCAAACTTCTAGAATGAAAGGCCATATTCAAATGGGTGAAAATAAAAAGTGATATTTAATCTTTGTGAGCAGAATTTTGTACAATAATATGAAAAACATGGGTCTTTGAGTTTTTTACATCAGAGTGCGCCAGGGTAGGTTATTTGATTACGATTTACTTAAGTTCATTTTCTGCATTTGCTTGCATACTTCGAGCATTCCGTCTTCACTTTTGGTACGCTCACTTTTGGCTCTTCAACAGATTGATTAAAAATAATTTTTACTGAACCCAATGTTGATGCCTTGATATGAATATACCCCTTTCTGTTATACAAGATATCCCACGTGTAACACGGCATTTTTATAGCACAGATTCACTCTAGCACTTATTCATTTAATAAACTAAAGTAATAAAACCGACGGCATTAAATGGTTGTTGAAAAAAAAATACGGCCGCAGTCAATTGAAAATGAAAATTTGATCGAAACAGCAGAAAACAGAATGAGAGAGCAGTAGTAGAAGTTGCTATGTCTCTAGAAGGGGAAGATTTTGGCCATATGACAGCACAAGATATCCAAGATTTACTTGTAGAAGAAGAAATTGGCGAAGCAGATTAGTTGAAATGATATCTGGAATCCATGATAACTCAGAGGATGACAGCATAGGCGAAGACAAATAAGCTAAGAAATTCATAAAGCATAAATAAGAGCCTAGGCTTAACGAAAAACTTAGAGTCATATTTCTTAAATGAAGATCCTTGAAATGAAAGGAGCACAACATTTAAAAGAGAATTCTATAAGCGTTTAGCACCATATAAGGAAATTTCGAAAGATCTTTTAACTTCAAGCAATCAATCTAAAATAACAGATTTTTTGTAAAAGGTAGAGTATAGATCTGAAGATAATGCAGAAAATGCTCAGAGGCAGATGATATCTACCAAAAAGAAAACTCTCTCGGTTAATAATGCTCAGTGATTTTCAGGAAAACATTTTTAATTCATATTAATATGTATTAGTAGTTGAAATTTTTTTTAATGAAGATACGAGTATTTATCTTAATTATGAAAATATAGCAAGGTTTTTTAATTTTTGGAACCTAATACCCCTTTTTGTATTAGTTCTTTGTTTCGTAAAATACGGATTTGCATAACAGGGTAATGTTTTGGAACATAACTCCCGTGTTATACGGGTATTACCAGTACCATATTTTTTTTTCTGCTCTTAATTCTACCAGACCATCGTTGCGAGAGTGAATAACTTAGAATTGTACTCTATCGTTTGATTTTATTAATGTTACCCTAGAGCAACGTTTCTCAACCAGGGCTCCGCAAGAAATAGGGGAATGACACGCACGTCATAAAAGGGAGACCAATTATTTCGTGATTGGGTATTGCACTCGGGTAACTTAGGTGGGGAAAGGGGATATGACTGTGTATGCATTAGAGATTCAAGATGTTTAAGATGATGTGGTGAAACAAAGTGCGAGAGCCCATTTTTTTAATTCATAACTTTATAATTTTTTTGTTTGATTTTATTTCTCATTTTATAATTTTACTTCACATTTTAAAGGTTAAAATGGGGTCATACTTGAAGACGAACAATCTAGATTATTATGGAGGGACAAGTGATGAAGATTTAGAATCACATGCAAAATTTCAAAAGATTGATAAAGAAAGAGGTGCATGAAAAGTTCGTCGTTACAGTGAAAATTATTTATCAATGGTCTTCATACGGATCTTCCATTATGTTTAGTTTGGTGTAAAAACTTTCGAATATAACAATGACTCCAACAACATTAAACAGACATTTCACGACAAATCATAAGAATTTGAAAAATAAGACTATTGGTTGTTTTAAAACTTTTTAAAATCTCAAAATAAACAGAGTAAAAACACATTCACAGTTAGTGAAAATGCTCAGGAAGCAAGTTATTTGGTAGCAGAGCTTATTGCACAAAAAATGAAAAGTCACACAACCGGTAGAAATCTGATAATACCCGCATGTAAAATTTTTATAATTTTACAAATATTATTAAAAATTATAAAGTGGGAAAATATCCCACTTTTAACCAGTACAATAAGTTGACAATTCAATTAAATGTCACATGATGTCGAAGAGGTTTTATATGATAAATTAAAAAATAGCAATGGACGAAATAGATTTAACCAACAGATGTTATGTTCTAGCATTTGTAAGATTTGTTAATGAAGGAGAAATTAAAGAAAACTTACTCTGCTGTAAAGAATTACTTGAATAAAGAAGAAAAGATAAAAAAAGAAAGCACAGATTTTATAAACATTTGTTATAAATTGTTATACGAAAGAAGTTTATTATTTACCTATAATTAATTATATTTAGAATTATGCCAATTGATTTTTTTTGTTTTAAAATAAACGACTAGAATGATAGCCTCATTTCCCCCCACTAATGATCATTAATAAAAATATTATGAATAAATATTGTTACGTGAACTCTGGAACTCCCTAGAACTCGAATATTGTCATAAGGGTTTCATAGGAGTGAAAAGGCCGGTAAACGATGCTCTAGAACAGGGGGAATCAACCTTTTTATATCTGCCGCCTACTTTTGTATTTGAGTTAGTAGTAAAATTTTCTAACCGTCCATCCTTTCTACACTAATGGTTATTTATAAAGTAAGGAAGAAAAAAAATATTCCAAAATTTTTATAAAGCAGAGTTATACAGACAGTTAAAGCATATGATAATTACTTACTAAATATTTTACGTCAGACTCTCTCTAGTTTTGGAATCATAAATCCTTATAAAACAACTGACAGAAGTTAAAATTTTAATTTATACTTTTAATACATAGAAACATGAAGTCTGATGAAATTACATTTAACTGATTAAATTATTAATGATCCTGTGAAACTAAATACTGGATATCTGTCTCACTTTTTGTAAGGAACAATCGAAGGTCTCATGTTTCGGAAATATATTCAGTTTTTTTCCTTTGATCATGATATGATTAACTGCACTAAAGCCTGATTCCAAAAGATATGAGGTGGGTAAACTCATCAATAAACTGAGTATTATTTTCCACTCATTAGTATATAAGACATGCATTTTTTTAAATCTTGCCATAGGTTTTCATATCCATCATTATCAAATGTATGCTTGTTTTCTTCATTATTTTTATTTCCTAACAGCTCTTTTTAGCAAGTTGTATCAGCCTCATAAATATTCACGGTAATTTTTCATCCAGTCATGCACTTTCAATTTCAAAAAATATCTTCAAATTTTTTTTTATATTTTAATTTAAGTACGTTGAGATGGCTACAGAATCTGTCAATAACCTTTGGAGTTACATGATCTTTTACAGATGATAATTCAGGCAACTGATGGATTTCTCTCTTTATTAGATTATAATGAAGTTAGAATAATAAATTGCAACAAAAACCCTATCAGTCATTATGAATACTGGAATGTCCACTAGTGGGTGGTAGGGGACAGGTTGACTACCGCTGCTTTAGAGCAGCACGAGAAGTACTGAGGATGGACCTCATAATTATGAACTCCGGTAAGTGACGAGAACGATATTCAAGCAGTTACTTTCCGTTTTAATTTCCACATCACACCATTGTCAATTAATTAAGATCCAGTTCCACTTCATTTCATGGGAAATAGCTGTAATTAATGCTCTTGACGGCTATTTAGTGGAATAGGGACTCGAACTAGAGTCGTTTTGAATTGAACACCAATGAGATGGATCAAACCGCTATCCATACATAGAAGGTTAGCAAATTAAACTAAGTCAGTCTCGCTGATACATTCTTATATTCTATTTTCTAGTACGGTTTTAGGAAATATAATGAAACCAAGAATTGTTAGAATACAAAAAAAAAAAATCATATTAAAATCGGAAGCATTTCTAGATTTTTCCTAAAAGTAATGAGTAGTAAAAAATTAGAGGCTCAATCGGCTGTTTTACAGACTTTTTAGATTTATCAGTTATATTAAAATGTTAATGCATATACAATAAATATTTTTAAAATGAACAAATTTGATTATTGATCTTAGATATCGGAGGTATTGAATGCATTAAAAATTGTCTAAAGTACTTCAAAACAAGTGCAAATTTCAATTTAATATACAAGCCTTTCCAATTAAATGAGGATTCACGTAACACTTGCCTCACAAATTTGATAATTCAAATCTTGGTTAAAGTTGAATTCTCATAGCAAAGATATTACTCAAGGACTAACAAATTAACCAGAGATGGTTTGATGTATTAGTTATTGCAATTAATTGTCTAATGTACATTTAAGTGCTAAAAACTGGTACAAATGGCTTTGGCAAGGTATATCAAAATTACCTAAGCGTTTTTATCAATGTTAATAAAGCAACAGATATCCCTGCTCTTTAATGAAGCCGTTTCTTGTGTAAAAATGGCTGATAATAAAAATTTAAGTGGTTTTCAAAGTGGTGCCATGGTCACTTTTATTTATTCTATTGCATTTTTTCTTAATTTTCTTTTTTAATAATTTTCATTAATTTCTCGAATTTAAAATTAGGTTTGAAGCTTTTAACTGCCTGACACACAATATTTTACTAAAAAAAATTACTCCATAACTAATTACATTCTGGTAAAAATATTAATAGAAGTAGAAGAATATATTGATATTTATTGATCTTAAAAAAATTGAGAATATATGTACGTAAAATCAAAAGAGATATGCCAAAATGTGTGTTTTGAATATACCATTTTTTATATACTTAATTTATTTTTAATTTTGAAAAATAATGAGAAATTATAAAAACTGAAATATAACCGAAATAAAAATAGAAATGTTAGCTGAAAATCTTGATTGATTGAATCATGATTTATTAACGTGACATTTCGAAGTAATACGAGAGAAATTTGTGACTGACTGCGTAATTTTAACAGAAGTTGTACTAATTGTAAAAATACACTTTATAACGGAAAAAAAAAATCCAACGCACCAAGGAGTTTCCCGATTGTAATGAAATTTTGTATGCAAGGATATTTGGATCGTACATGGAAATGGTTAAAATTTGGTGTCCAATGAATGAATAGCGGGAGCTACAGCGCATCGGAACTGCACATTCAGCAGGTGTATATAAGAAGTATAGTGTTTAGTGACGAATCCAGCTTCCAACCGTGTCCTGACGATCATCGAAGATGTGTCTGGAGACATCCAGGGTAGCGTGCCGATCCTGCTTTTACTATTGCACGCCACACAGGCCCTCAACCAGTAGTTATGGTGTGACGAGCCATTTCCCTTGATAGCCGGACCCCTTTGATCGTCATTAGAGGCACACTTACAGTACAGCGTTTCGTCGACGACATTCTGTGACCTGTTCTGCTACCGTTCTTTTTGCAGTACACTGGTCTTATTTTTCAGCAAGATAATGTCAGACCACACACGACACGTGTTGCTATGAACTGTCTTACAACTTGTCAAGCACTTCTTTGACCAGCCAGATCTCTCTCCAATCGAGCATGTCTGAGATACCAGGGATTGTTGATGACCTAATCCGACAATTGGAGCAAATTTGGCAGGAAATACCGCAGGAGACCACCAGGGAGTTTTATCAATTTATGCAACGTAGTGTGACAGCTTGCATCCAGGCTAGAGGTGGATCTACACCTTAATGAGCTCGTTATTTTGTAACTATATAACTCTGAAATAAATCATTAAATTTTTCTGAAATTTTAATCGTTTTCTATTCCGTACATAATTTCTCTATCCGGCAATTTTTCTCTACTTTGGGCAACTCCTTCTTGGTGCGTCGTGTTTTTTGTTATAGAGTATATAATCATGATGTATAATTATAATGAAGAAAACATTCTACATGGAATAAAAAAAACCTTAAAATGAACAGGTGATTTAAATTATCATGTAACAACTGAAGGAAAGTAGGTTTTTTTTTTTAAAGGAATAATTGCAATTTTCTCTTCACAAACTAGAAAAGCAAATGATTTTAAAAGCACAAAATTAATCCTTCAAAGCATCAAAATATTTA
The DNA here is from genome assembly GCA_019974015.1 of Nephila pilipes. Taxonomy (NCBI): domain Eukaryota; kingdom Metazoa; phylum Arthropoda; class Arachnida; order Araneae; family Nephilidae; genus Nephila; species Nephila pilipes. The sequence continues at coordinate 43,554 of BMAW01005436.1, forward strand.
TAACTTGAGTGATTATATTGTTCCCTAGTTATGAGCCTAGTATTACTTTATTTTTAATAAAGTTTCATTGGCTTGGTTTGTTTACCGTTTATTTATTAATTATTAATGCCATACTTGGAAGCTACCCCGAGGGCTTTTGCAACGCATCTCGTAATTTTGAGACTCGATCAAGTGACAAAGACTACACCTGAACCAGCACATCCCTCTCCAAACTTCCACACAACGCCGAAGTAGCTCTTGGGTCCTCAACAGATTTAAATGTATGGGCTCCTCCACTTGGAAAGTCTTTAGTGGTACCAGGGTTCGAACCTACGATTTGACAGAAACCATGGCGGTCACGAGTTCATGACCATGATCACTAAGATATCACTGCCGGGAGTTTTTTTATTTTTTTTATTGAAGTCACGTTAAAGTTATACAACAGGCAACTAATAAATGAACCTTTTGTTAGCACAAAAACTAAACGAAATCTATTTAAAAAACTATAAAAATTCTAAGAGATGCAGCTTTAATGCATTTGAAGTTTCTTTATTTTTTATTTTCGTAATTTTTTTTTTGAAACAAAATTGTAACTTCATAAATGGTTTTGAAGAAGCTTTTTTACTTTGATATATAAGTATTATTGTAAAGAATATAAGTATAATATACATATACAATGTAGATTAGTATTAAGAAAACTGAAATTTGGAACAAATATAGAACCTTTATGATAAAAATCCTAGACAAATATACTTTGACCAAAATACTCTAAATTTCAGTCAAATCAGGGAAATGTTAATTTTTAACGTATTAATTGTATTTTAGAAACGTGTAGCTAACTTTCAAAAATACTATTTAAATGTACATTATGAATAACTCGTTTTACACATAAGCATTAATACTTGTTACTTTTCAAGTATCCGCCTACCTTCAAAGGGGATTTTTTTAAATAATTGAAAAAATAACTTTTTATATACATTATACTATAAGATATGGGTAAAAACTTAAAATACAAATTAAAATTTGCATAAATTAATAATTGTCTTTAATATTTCAGCTCAAAAATACATAAAAATAGCAGTAAAATGGCACTTGTGCAAAACACTATAACTGAAATTTTAATAGAGATATTTCAATTCTGTAAATTTTATTATGATGAATTGAATCTAATTTAGGATTTGTGCCTCTCTCACAATTATAACCCTAAAAATTTAATATTTATAGGATGTCGTACTTTAACATACAGAAAAAACGTACAAATTTGTGATAAGTTATGACTTTTATCATCAATAAAATGCAAAGTAATTGCATTATAACATTAGGAGAGGTTTAAGTCCTGAATTCATTTTCATAAAGTATTCCATGAAAGTTTCATAACATTATATACATAACTTTTTTCAATACGATGTTTTGCGCTGCAGCAAAATATGAAAATCTTGATTTTGAGAAAAAGCTGAAAATACATTTCAACCCAGAAACTTACCTAATTAAAAAAAAAAAACATTTAACATTAAAAGGCTCCGGATTTGTAAAGTTCACTTGTGTATTACTTAAATAAGTTATCTTTTTCTTCCTGATGGCCTTTATAACTTTCCTACACTTACATGTAACAGGTGTTGCATAACACTTCAATTCCCTGATTCGATTGTAATCCAACTTTTTGTATCCCTTTACAGTGAAGTAGACCGGAATTTTAATGTTCAGCTTATTTAAGACTTTTAAGCAGCCTTGATGTCCTTCATTAAATTGTATAATTGCATCATATGCACCCAATATCACAGTTTTCAAACAAACAGAAACTTCCTTTAGTACTCTTTATCATATTACTCCATAAAAATATTCATTTGCATTTTGGATCTTTGGAAATTCATCTTGCATGTTGGAAGATATTTTGATGGCGATATTACGTAAAATATCAAAGAAAAACAAATATTAAAGTTCCATTTCCGGTAGCAGAATGCTACTTCCAGTTCTAACATTTGACACAGACTATTATTAAAATGCTTATAACTCAAGTTCTAATTAAGATAGAAACAAAATTGAAACTGTTCTAGAAAGCTGAGAAATTCGGCTTTAATAACAGACCGTAAATAAAAAAAAATGACTTTTTGATCGAAAATTGCATTTTATAGATACACGGATACCTTAAATGACAATATTATAAAATATAATTCATTCCAATTGATCCTTGAATAATTCCAATCCTTTCATTTATTAGTAATTAAAAAGTTTTAAACACATAATTACTGACAAATTTTACCAATTTTGAATAACTAAAAAAATGAACACAACTATTTAATATTGTTTTGAAATTACAGCTAATTTAATTGTCTACATAAATTAATTAAAAATGAAATTCATGTGTTTAGGATCAATACATAAAGAGTTTTGATTTTATTTGCAAAATTAAACATCCTTACATTATTCTTTAAATCTGAAAAATTATGATTATTCGAAAATTGTGCTACAGATTTGAGTGACTTTCATAACAATTTTAATTTTAATGCATTGAAAAAAGAGAAAAAGAGTGGTAAGATAAATTAATCTTTTAACTTATTTTTTAAACTCTTCGACAAACTGCACTGTTTCAAATGACTAGTACTGAATTGCAAATTATACAATTGTTGTACCAAGTCGTTAGAGTCTCGGATTGGAACGCGATGTTTTTTTTTTAAAGCAATTGATGACAAAGCATTGATTTTAACGATCGCCTCTCATAGACTCTAAAGGGATTCGAGCACCGATACGAAAATCCAATATTCTTCATGGCATGAGCGTGACTTCGATTTTGGTGAGCGAGCGATTTCCATTGTTTGAATTACCAGTGGCCACCTGTAACGAGTATTTCTATGCCCTTTTACAGAGGGGCGATTAACGGGCAGGGGCGCAGACGTGAGCCAGGGCTGCTCCAAGGTCGGTTCCTCTTCCCTCCGGATCGGCGCAAAAGAACACTGCGCTGATCGTTTAGCTCATGAGAACGAGCGAGCGAGAAAGAGATAGATAGAGAAACCGAAAAACGAGTGAAAAGAGTTTGCGTGCAAAAATGGTCGATTCTCCTGGAAGCGTTAGATGAATCGGAACTGAAAACAAATATTTTAGAACAGCCACGTTATGGAGAGGTGACGATATTGTAGACGTGGGGTTTTCGAAATTTTGCGCAGATTTCACCGTTCCCATGTAGTACCGGGAGTACGTATAGAGAAGAGTGGCGGAGTAACAGTGGCGGCTTTTCTCATACGGAGCTGGAACAATATGGCTTCTACTGGTGCTAAGCCTAATGTAAGAGCCACGGAAAATCCCAGTCCCACAACGGAAGGGCCCCCAGAAGTGGTGCAACAAGGCCACTTTTTCAGCAAAAAAACATTCCACAAACCGACCTATTGTCATCATTGTACAGATATGCTCTGGGGGTTAATAGGTCAAGGTCTCATATGTGAAGGTGAGGTAATTTTCACTGTGTTTGCTTTTTCAAATGATTAGCTTTATTGTGTACCTTAGATTTGTCAAAATAGTTTTAATGCTGCTAATATTTCAAACAATTTGATGATAAATAGGATACAAAGATGATTTACACATGTATTTGAAGTAACATCACTCATAATCGTTACTTGTCATTAGGTGATGGTGAATTTTAGTACATTTCATGTGTTAGTTTGACAGTCAAACAAAGAAAATATGTAGGCAAATATTTAATATTCAGTCTGTTTTTAAGCATAGATATATCAAGTGACTCGGAAAAGATATGCATTTTATACAAGTGAAACCAAAACATACCTGGCTTTCGTCTAAATCATTAATTGACTTAGAAAAATACGTAATTTCTGTTAGAGTAGAAGATAAAATTATTTATCTACATTCATAACTGTAATATTTTGTTAGATCGGAATTATAGCTCAAAACATATTCTGCTTATTAATAAGGAGAGCTTTTAAGTTACAAATTGAAATTTCTGTATGTAATGAATTATCTAGTTTATAATTGATATATCTTAACGCCATTTTTAATATATATGATATATCTTCAAAGGATTAATCAAAAAATAATGTAATGTAAACTTTTTAATACTGTTTATTACTTTTGTTATAAGATATATAATAATAATGAGGAAACGCTACTTTATAACTGCATATAATCAATATTTCATGTATATAAAAGCTAAGCAATGAAAATACTCTAATATAAAACTGAAAAACAAACACGGTCAAAGAATTGTACTAAACGTATAATAAACATCTAAAAAATGAGAAATAGATTAACAAATAAATTGTATAGTTACAATATCTTGTTTGAGTTTATCTTCATAGAAACGCGAATTCCATATAACCGAACTACTATTTGTTACGTTATATAATCATAAGTAACTGTAACGTTAAAATGCAAGTCTTCATATTTAATAAAGTGTTAAAACTACAGTTTAAAAAGCAGTAGTAAAAAACAAAGAAGAATATAAATATATTATTCCCATAAAAATTAAAAAAATTTCTAAAATTATATATATATATATATATATATATATATATTTGAAGCCACCCCTGAATATTTAGCTTAAGTACAATTATCATACTTTTGCTATAAAATTTACACTGTTTAAGAATTTATAAGCTTCCTGGAAAACAAAGGTGCTCTAGATATGAAATTTAAAAAAGTTTTAAATTTAATATAAATATTGTAATTTTATAGAAAAATATTTGGATTAATATATTTTATTTTCAAACATAAAATCATTTTTTTTTATAAAATAAAAATTATACTTTAATAGATATTTATTTATTTATAACTGAACAAAAAATTAAACTTAAAAATAAAATTGAAACGAGGACTATTGAAGTCTTCAAATACAAAATATCAATAATTCAGATTTAAACAAAAAAATATGAAACACTTACAAAATTTGAGTTACTAATAATTAAAAAATAAATTTATTCGAGTTGACAGATATTAACAAATCTATGATACTAATACAATCAACTTTTCTACTCTATATTCAAAGTTTATATATATATATATATATATATATATATATATATATATATAGTATATATATATAGATAAATATATGAAATTCATGTTTATTAAACAAAATTTTTAAGACGTATATAAATTCTTAAGAAATTATAAATTATAATAGTTAAAAACCTAAATTTAAGGAAATACATATTAAAATTATTAAATTGCAATTATCATAAAATTGCGAAACACATGTAGTAAAATAATACTAAAACTATAGTTTAAAATTAAAACTACAGATATATAAAAATATAAAACTAGCTATATTATCTATATTTATCTATAATTCAAAAAACATTCAAATAATTAAATGTAAAGATTCAATAAATTGCTTTAAAAATAAGATTACATAATATTCAAAAATACATATTGAACATCTAAGTAATTAAAAATTAAAATATAAAACCAGTAACATAAAAATAACAACAAAGTACACGCACAATATATCAAAGCTTAATCAAGACCTGCAAAGCGTATCTCGAGAGAATAGGATTTATAAATTAAATTAAGAAATAGAGAAATTGTAATTCTTATCTATCTCATACGTGGGACGGAGAAAATTTGTGTACATCTGGTACTTGAAACTATTTTAAGGATCCAAACCATCAACAGAGAATTACAATATAACAAAATGGTACAAAAACAAAATAGGCAGAAATTAGAATTCAGAGCAATTGTTCAACCTATATATATATATATATATATAAATATATATATTATAAAAAATATCAAATATTATGTCTTGAATGTAAAGTTATTTTAAAAAAATAAAGGAAAGAAATGCAAATAAATAAATAAATAAAAGAAAAGGAAAAAGAAATATATATAGAACAACGTCAAGAGATAACTGAAGAAAATGAAAATCCTTTAAAAATGAACACAATGGAAATAAAGCTAGGTAATACTACTGTTATATTAAGAAAGTGGTATTATGTTTAAATATATTTTAATGATCAAACCTTAAAAATCAGTAATAGTTCTTAAAAACTAAAGGCACACCTAATATAATCGGACCAGTAAAAAATGACAGAACAAAGGAAATGTATTAGAAAACAGATTCAAGGAAAAATAAAATATAAAAAATAAACATAGCTCTAAAGCAAAAAAATATGATTTAAGATATATATATATTCAGCCTACCAAGTCGCAAAGGGAGGAGGTTGGTACTATCAAACTTGTTTAACACTGCTTATTTGCTTTGAAATTGCTTTATGACTTCATGAGCTCCATGTTTTACTTACTTTTAAATTTTAATTTAATCGTACTTCTCGATTTTTTAAAAATAATTTTATACATTTATTTCACTCAATTTTCATTTCTGAAAAAAAAAAAAAATTAAATTTTAGGTCACTTTTACAGATTTATTAATGAAATTTTATATAAATACACTTTAAAAATATAAAATGTTCTCCAACTTTTCATTACATACATTTGTAAATTTAGATATACCTCACGATCTTGAATTGAAATACTTAAAATATATGCCAGTAAAATTTGTTATTAAATTTTACTATCGTAGCATTAAAGAAAAGTATTATTTTTTCTATACTTAAGAATTGCACTCAATAATTTGAATGCGAAACTTATTTAAAAACAGCTATCTAATTACTTACAAAAGTTTTCCTTAATATCCAAAATTGTTTACTAATTAATTTGTACAAAGGATTTAACTAAAAGTTCAAGAATTAATGTGTAAAAGTATAGTGTTAAATGACATGCACTAAACGCTTTTAAGCTAAACTTTAAGTAAATCTTATAATTTTGACATTAAATTCCATTTTGTTGATCGTAAAATATAAAAGTATTAATGAAAATTACCAGAGAAGATATATAGAAAATCAGAGAAGTATAAAAGAGGGATTTTTTTCGCAACGTAATTTATAATTCAGTTAAAATTTTATTCTATTATTAAAAGTTTAAATTTTTTTCTCTCTTTTAATAAAAAGGTGAAATCTCTTAATAATTATGGAATACTATTTCTTTTAAAGGAAAAAAAAACCACAATATTAAAATTTTTACTGAGAAACAAATACGGTTAATGTTATAGTTATATATATATTTTTAAAAAAAAAATATATTTTAAATTTATTCAATTTATATTTTACCAAAAGTTTTGAACACTAATCCCAATTATATAATTTTAAGTATAATTCATTACGGATACATTTCTTAACTCCCCAAATCCTTATAACTTTCCTGAAATCTGTTGTCAGGTATATTTTCTAATTTTTTGTCTTTCACTTTGTTTCTTTTTCCTTTGCATAATTTTTCATTGGTTTGTTAGGGATAATAATTATTTTATTTAAAGCGGAATTTTATATGGAAAAAGGAAGCTTCTCATACATGCTCATAATTAAACTGTTTTCTCACTGTTTCAGTATACTTACATATTTGTTAACATAATTCTCTTTTTGTTGAATAGTTTGTAAATATTTTTGTATTTTAAACACATAAAATACATATTTATGCTTCGTAAATGTAAATATTTATTTTTATTTCAAAAATAGATGTTATTTAGTAATTTCTAATGATTTCTTTATCTGTATAAGTAGAGTAAATCTTTAGATTGTTATTACTTGTGAAACGATGAATGCAAGAAGTTTTAGGGGGAAAAAAAAGGTCCAATGGGTCTTTTGGGTATCACTTGAATACTTTTATATGTATTTTGTTACATTCAAATCTAGATGCACGATATTATAACAATTATTTAAACCAAGTTAATAAAATGAATGCTTAAAAAGTTACTTAAAATGTAAGAAACTAAAATAGTATGTGAAAAATTTATTTGAAATTTCATCGTTCGCCCCAGAATATAAAATCGCAGTTTAAAAACACAGTCTTAAAATAAAGCTAAAGGTAAAAAAAAAAAAAAAAAAAAAAAACGGAAATAATATCTAACTTAAAATGTCAAAAAATCCGTAAACATAAAGAACTGAAATATGCAAGATGTAAAAAAACCTAAAATCTTATGAATATTATGGAACTAAATGAAAAATGCAGTAAATTATCAAAATAACGATGTACAAAATTTTTAAAAAAAATATTTTAAATCAAAAATATATAAAATGTTATATTGAAAAAAAAAGCAAAAGTTTACTAAAATAAAAACTATACTTAGTCATTTTAATAGAAATATCTATAAACTATTAATCAATTATTAATACTAAATTAAATTTTAAACTACTCAAAAACATAGAAAAACTCAAGAAAAAAGAATTAAAGAAAGTTAGAGATGGAAATAGTGGGCATAAGTACACTCCCATACATTAGAATGAGTTTAGAGAGTTCAAACCTGCTTTACGGGACCAACTATCACATTTCAGTAATTACATAATCAAAAAAGATATAAACCAAGAATAATTAAAATTTCAGAAACGAATAGAATTTCAAATTAGAAAAAAATATTGTAAACAAATACATTAAAACCAAAGTCAATAACTATAATCTTAAAAAAATAATCTAAACTCATTAACAAACACTTAAAAAAATTCTTTTAAGAACTAAGAAATTGGAACCTTTACTACTTACAAGATTGTTGTGCTCCTCCTTTTTTAATATGGTGCTATAAACATAGTAAAACTGCCAATTTATTGACTGTTTGATTGAATGTGCAAGACTAAAGTATTTATTAATAAATACTATTCTAAAAAATTATTTAAAAATCTAAAAACCAGTAATCTTTTTGAATTTAATAATTTTTCCAATAAATAAATTTACTTAAAAGAAGGCCTTTAAAAGTAATAAAAGAAATTTATAATAATTTGAGTCTCCCTTTGTTGGCCAAAATTTAAAAAAACAAAGTTTTTAACAAAACTAAAATAATAAAGTTAAAAATTATCTCAAAAATATTCAAAACTATTTCTCTCTCTTTATATATATATATATATATATATATATATATATATATATATATATCTATTTTTCTTTTTTTGTAAGACACACCCAAGAAATTTCTGGAAAATATCTAAGCTTTAAAGTATGATTTCAAAGATTTAAAAATAATAGATAATTTTTGATAGTAAACTAACGTTTCAGAAACCTTCAAAAATCATCTTGTCACTATCATTTGACTCACTCTATTATCATTGCGACATTAACCTCCTTGATTGAACCAATCACCGCCATCTATGATCTTAGAACATAGAAGGGAATGCGTATGACTTTCAAAAATTCAAAAAGAGGAAACAATCTTTACTTTGATTACATAATACACATCCCATTTTTAAGAAGAATTTTTAAGATAAAAGAGTGTATCTTACACATACACAACACTAAGAAAATAAATGCAGTAAATAAAATAATAAAAAAAATTAATCTTAAGTTTATACTTTCACCTTTTTTTTACTTTATCTCTTTATTTTATTTTAATGCAAAAAGACAAAATTACACTGATGTGATAAATTCATTTCTACATTATTTTTAAATTAGTTAATATAAGATGCATAGCAAAATTAATTCTGAAAAGCTAATCATTACTTGTTGTAGAAAAAAAAAAACACATTATACATTCTTAACAAAAATTCAGCACGTTAAAAATATTTGAGTAGTAATTAATAAGATTATTTGATAACTCTATAATACTATAAAATATTTCTTTCTCTTTCATATTGTATTTGTGAAAGAGACCTGTCAGTTTTATGTAATTAAATTAACTGTTTTGAAATGTTTATCCTTTGGTGAAAAAAGATAAACAAGTAAATTTGAAACATATGATCCCAGAGGAAAATCTATTTTTTTTAATATTTTATGCTTAAAATACCCTTTTATTTTTCTCATTAAGGTGAGTTTCATAATTCAGGGTCATTTTTCATGCTTCTTAAGACAAATGAGAAATTGGCTTTAATGTTTGCAGAAATTAACTTTTCCTTAAATCATTTGATTTCTTCAAAAATGTTTCAGTATTTATCATTCTGTATCAATATAAAAGGATTAACTTATTGAATGATGCTATTCTGAATACTCCATCAAATGCTATTTTAATTGCTAAAGTAATAAAAAATTAATTTTCTGATGTTTTAATTTTTGCAGTATTAAAAGTTAATTTTATAGCAACAGACTAAAAGAATAAAATCAGTTATTTCAATTCAATGAAATGAAAAGTGTATTTCGGATTGAAGTAATTAAGAGGACTACGAACAACTTCTGTATTTTAACTAACAGTTGTATGAATAATCACATTCAATTTAAAGTTTTACTACAAGGTTGTCAAAAGTTATTTACAGACAAAGGATAATTTCTAACATACATAAGTCAAGTTGATCGCACTATAAGTAGTTAAGGTAGAATTTTTAGGCTTTTGAATTTACTTTCGAGTAACTTAAGCAGTGTGTTCTTTGTGATTCGTTATCATATTTCTTATGTTGTTCATAATGACGTTTTGTGTTAACTCACCTCCAATACGAATAACGTTATTAGATATCAATATTATTACTTTACATTTTTTGTCACAGAAAAATTACTTAGTTTTATTACCGCTTGATTTTGGTAAAAACATACTGATTGTAAGGGCCGAAAATAGATGGGTAATTGATAACACAAAATAATGAAAATTTTAATAAAAATCAACATTTTTTTTACTGAGCACAAACTTACCTGAAACGGAATGAAAGTAAAAATTAATAAGCATAGCGCAATTAAAGTTAGTTTTTTTCTCTGAAAACATAATATTAAGTAATAGATATACCAAGAAACTCTGGAGAAGACTAATGGTATGGTAAGTATCATTTTATTACTTCTTACTAGAATATTCGATGCTATTCTATTAGTGGGGAAATGTTGCGCGAATCGATGAGACTAGTAATAGCTCATTGGCGAATGTTGAGATTCGTTATTAACAGTTATGTGTAATTAAAAATTTTGGGAATTAAGCTACAATACTTTTAGTGAAATTTTTGTTACATGGTTGTAAGTTGATTGGGCCGCATGCATCCCGTGAATTTCCCATGCTAGTAAAACGCCATTTCCTGCAATACATTACTAGCTGAAGTTTATTTCTATTATTTTAAATTTGGTTTTATTCCATACTTAATAAAATATTATCAATATGCTCAATAATAAGCAATCATGTCTTATTCAAAGAAAATAAAAGACAAACTTTGGAAACAGTAATTTCGGAGATAATTTGGTATATTATTCATTTCCTACGGCAAAATATTATTTATAGCAAAATAATATTGATAAAAAGGTCTTAAATAAAATATACAGAAAAAAATAATTTGAATTAGAGAACAAAAATTTAAAATTTTCATTTCAAATGAAAAAAAAAAAAAAAAAAAAAAAAAAACCAGTTAAAGCAAATAAAAATTAGTGATTCTTTGGAAACTTTAAGTAAGTTGAGCGGATACTTAAAAAGCATAAAATTCACATCATATATTCATCTTTCACTTTTGATGAGAATTTCGAGTGCTAATTAAACAATGGTGTCAAAGTATGTGGATGTGATAATTTTCCACCTGTTTGTTTTCCATGTCATTAAACATGATTATTACAGTAATCTGACAACTTCACTCTTTGTGATAGAGAGCGAAATAAAAGTATCGCAAGTTTATAATCTTCAATATTTTCAAACACGATTTTATGAAAGTTTCCTTTTTTGTTTTTCACAATAATACTCTATAAACTCTGAACAAAGATATAATCTGCAGTTGAACTAGAGTTTTTCGTCTCTATATTAGATCAATAGTATTATTTTTTAGTCTCATGCTTATTTATATTCTTGCAGAAATTAAAATTAATTTAAATTATACAGTTTACATGAAATATGCGTATGTTATTTCATGCTACATATTTATTAAGTAAAAGAAAAGTTACGATTTCATCCAGTGAAAGGTTGTAAAAATGTTAAATATTTGGTTGCAAAGATTTATGCCGAGAAAGTTGATCAATTTTACTTAGAAAGACTTGAAGAATTATTTATCTAATTATGTAATAGACATCTCTTTTTAGAATCAAATTTAAAATCATGTTTTTGAAAGATTTATTTTTCCTGCAATTTAAAAAAAAATTAAATTATTCTCTTATAATACAAACAGTTTATGTGAATTTAACACTACTGTATGGTTTTGTACATCCTAAATAAACATTAAGTAGCTAATTTTATATCTGACATTAGATTTAGGAAAGAATAATATATTCTAAGTTCCTAACTGCATCTGCATAAATTGTATGACTCAAAACTTGTAATAATTGATAGAGTTTATTACAAGTTTATGAAGAAAGAATTAGCCGTGAACTGAAATTAAGATTTGATGGTTCTTAATGAAATAACGATATGTACTTAAAGCTACGAAATAATGTTTTTAAGGAATTGTAGTTCTAATTTTTGTTGTTTTACTTAATTTTGTTTATCATATCGGAAATTTAAAGCATTTGTTGAATTTATTGTTTAATATTTACAAATGTATGATTGTAAATTGCATGGTTTTAAAAATATTTTTTTCATTTAATTTATTTAATCACTTTTATAAAACCAAACAATTGTTCAGCAATAAGATTTTAACATTATCTTATCCGTCATCGCTTAGTATATCTTGAATCTATTTTGATGCCTTCAAATTAATATGCTGAATAAAATTTAATGTTTTCAATTGAAAGTAATGTTTTGTTATGTCACTTGTTCATTTGTTCTCTATGTGTGTTTCATTCAGAGTTTCATATAATATGTTTTACCACAACAGAAAAAATCTTTTCAATAATAATATGAATTAAGTACTCGCTTTATATGCTAAATATTAGTTATGCATCTAACTAGGAATTTTATTTTAATAGGTTTTTTAACCTTTTGAAGTGCCTATACATTTTTAAACGAATATTTGCCTAGTGGGTACAGTAAACTTTTAAGCTGAAAAAGAATAGTGCTTTACTTCATACTTTCACATTCATATGTATCTACATTTAAATATATAATTTTATAATTTATATAGGACAATATTATATAAACAATATAATATGTTATACTATGAAATGTTATTAATTGTAGGTGAAATTTTAAAGAAAAATTCATGAAGTAAAGTTAACGATGAAAATTTTATCATAAACGTATATAGGCTCGCACATACGTGCACACAAACATACATAACCACCTATATAAATAAATACTCAAAATTATATAATATGTCAAAGTTAGCTTAAAAAATGAGATATTTATTTATCATCAACCATCATTTCTTAAGTAACTGAAAGTTAGTTTATAATTATTTATGTACCGAAAATGTAATTTAAAATTGAAAATTTATGTAAAAGGTGAGGGAAATTTTTAATTAGTATAATATTTGCTGTGCTCCATAATTAGAACTGAATATTGAAAACCTCAGTTTAGATGCTGAAGTGTAATTTTACTAAATACATTTCTAAAATTAATATTCAAATTAGATAGTTTTATAATTGTATTTCTTTATAATTTGTTTGTTGTTCTTTATAATTTGTATAATTTCTATATAATTGTTTTATAATTGTATTTGAATCGTATTTCTTTCCTTTTATACTTACTTTTTCTCTACATTCGTGATTGTTAATATTTGATCTTATACGTGGAACTTAAATACAATACGAAGTAATTAATATTCAGATAAAAAATAGTATTACAATAGATTGTAATTACTTATGAAAGTTTTTACTCAATTCAATGTTATGACACAATATATTAATATCAATACCTGGACGTAATAAAACACCAATACAAATATTTATAATAGTTACACTTTTCCTTCAAGATATTTAAAGAATTGAAAAAATTATCTTCCAAATGAAATATTATTGAAAACTTTTCCTGCTTTTAAAACATATCAAACATGTTATTGCTGAATAGAAATGTTTATTTACATTATGACTAATGCATATGTGAAGTTCCAAATTATATTTAGTTGAAAATAATGGAATTTTAGTCCTGTAATTTGTGAACTGGAGATAAGAATAGGATGTTTATTGAGAATACATTCTATAATTATAAATTATCTCATATACAATAAGTAATATTAATTTTTCTGATGTGGTTCAGCTAATTTTACAAGCGATTAATCTTTTTTACTTTATTTTTAAGTTATAAGTGCACTTAATTTTTTGTTTTGCTACAGATTTTCATTTGAAGTATTTTCTGCGCATATTATGCATATTTTGGTGATGAAACAGTTAACTTTTCATACAACTTACGAAAAAAACTACGGTAAATAAATTTTGTAAGCTATTCCTTCAAATAAGCTCAAGTATTTATAATCTATTTTCGTATTATTTTTTAGAAAAATATCAAAAGCTTTATCAAATTTTCTTATTCATTATTAAAAATCCATGCTATTTTTACTCAGATTTTGTTTTAAAGCAAAAAGCCACTCTTCTACAAAACATAGTTTATCATGTTATTTAACATGTTAAAAATATGTTATTTATAACTAGGTTTATGTTAAAAATATGGTTTATGTTGTTAAATATTTATTAAAGTTCTAGAATTTTACCAAGCAATTATAATTTCAGAATATTAATATTGATTTAAGAATAAGTAAATAATAAATACACTTTTAAACGATTTCTAAATCATTTTAAGAAAAAAATTAAGATTTATAAAAATATTATTTATTTATTTTCATTTAATTGCAACTTAAGCTTCATTGTATGGAAGGTCGTAGTTATACTCTCATTCTGTGAAGTTGAGTCTTCTCTTTTTCTAAAAAAATAATTTAACAAAGTAAAATATCGGAATAAAAATGGAACCCAAATGAAAAATGTGCTCTTCAGACATGTAAAACATCCACTGGAGGAACGTGAAACTAATTTAACTTCAATCCAAGGTCATTAGATCATGTGGTATGTTCTTTCGCAGAAAAGGAGAAAAGGGATAATAATCATGCAACGAAAGCGCTTCTAATCGATATCTCTAATATACTTGGAAAAGTTGAAATTTCACCTTTAATTGACCTGCAAGTACGGAATTTTGCCAAATGCCTTGGAATCTTCAACAAAGGTGAAGAATTTTAATTAAGTGCTTAGAATGCTATCACAGTTGAGAAAATATTGAGAGATAGATGATATTTATAGACAATCATCTATGACCAAATTTTTCGATATGAAATTAATGGAAGTCATATATCATTCAAACATAATTTAAATTTTTAAGTTAGTTTTAAGGATGTCGATAAGCAGTTTTTTTTGTGATAAATATAAATAGTTTCTTTGTTACAAATTACTCATAAAATAAAAAAGTTGTTTATTAACATTTTATTACAGTATATTAATTTTATACATAATGATTAAATAAATTTTAGCAAGAGAATATCATAAACAGAATATTATGAAAACATTTTAAGAAATATAGTAATTTATACTGTATTACATATCGCATAAACTTATGAATTGTTATGTTGTATTTGAAATTCAAATGGTATGGGACTTAAAACATTTTTGCATTCCTTTTTAGATTTTGTTAGTATCACACATATATAAATACGATTACTTTTTATTTGTTATTATAATTAATTTACTGCGGTTCGAAAGTAATTATATAGCATAACTAATTTATTATTATTATTATTATTTCATTTTTATGTTTGAGGATATTTATAAAGAAGAATTTTTTCTTATAAATATTTTTCATAAATATTTTTTTCATCACATAAAAAATTAAAATATTTTAATTCGAAGCAGTTCAAAACACAGAATAAATATCTAATACCATTTTGAAAAAGGTAATAAAAATTATTTTTGCTCCAGTTTAAAGTTTGGTCAAGAATTTTATACGAATTAAAAACATTAAAATGGCACGCGCAAACACGGATTATGAATTTTAGAATAAAAATTAGAAAATCTAAAAATTATCATCATTTTTTGAGCAATTTTTGTATATTAATTACGGCACTTTTCATTCATTATTCTTTAAAAATAGATTGGCAAGCACAATACCATATTATTAAAATTACCTCACTATTAACTATTGAAAAAGTAGATGTGTGCTTATTGAATATAAGCTAGTCTTTTCACTGAATCGATACAAAGTATTTAAGCTATGAGAAATGACGATCAGAGGCAAGGTTATAAACACAAAATACAAGTGATCTTTTATGTAAATTATACAAAAAAGCATGAAAAATAAGAGTTTTCAATATTCCTATAACTGATGCACATAAATACACTCATTAATCTGTACATTTCAATAATTTTTTAACATATTAAAATAAGAATTGTACACACCTGAAGGACAAGCCACCTTCTTCAGCGAAACTAAGAATGTAACTAAGGTTCGTTCTTAATCAACGAAATTCAGAAGCTGGTAAGTAGGAAGGAATATGATTTAACTCGAGCAAGTGATCAATCTCCAAAGCACATTTTTTTTTAGAATTATGAGGGCAGTCACCCGTACAGTCCTCACGCGAACTATTACCTTTAATTTTCCCAAGAAACACTCGTCGTGATTCTTACCAATAATTTGAAACAAGAGTTCTTATTGCTCGATATTTCGTGAGAAGTTTTGGTGACATCGTGGAGATGAGGTTGAATAGTTGAAGTTTCAGTGTTCTTTTGCCTAATCTCAATACTAACACTGGATTTCTTCTTTGTCACGAAGAATGGTTGTACTCTTTGTTCGAAACAGCGGAACATGATTAATGGAAATCGAACATGGGGCTTAATATCCTAGTGAGATGAAAAAATTAGGAAGTATCCATTAGCACGATCAGGTCAATGGGTTCAATAACCGCAAAATCATTAATTTCTAATATAACAAATTGTGTTTGAACAGCAAGTGAGATTGGTAAATTATTTGAAATAAGAAAACTAATGAAGACGTGAATGATTTTGCATATGAATAACGTAGAAATGCAGGTATTGAACATGCCACAAGAGAGAAATTAATAATTTATTTTTAAAAAAATATTCATAGAAACATTCAGGAATCCTTAGCAAATAGAGTAATACAATAAACGTAAGTGAAATGAAAATGAAAATTAGTATTTCATTTCCTTTTCAACTTTTTAAGCAAAATGTTTTCTTCTCTTATTTATGACAAATTATATTCGTGTAACTTGAATATTGTTGGATTTGACATAAGGATATTTATATATCTTAAAGTATTATTAGATACAATAGATGTAAAACAATTTTATATTCTCAAAAATTTATCTTCTTTTAATTTTTAGGTAATAATAATTCGAATAGAAGATGCTCTCCAAGGAAAAATTTGCAACGGATAACGTTTTATAGTTTTAAAAAAGTGCAAGCTTTTGTATTAAGCTTGCATTTAACATATAACAATCTCATAGGTGTATTTTGAAACTTGAAAAATAATTTGTCATGCTATATTTAACAAAAATATAAAATTTAAAAATATAGTTATAGTCAACATTTTTCGAGGGCTTTGGCCGCCGTTATAGTGATAGTACCGCTGGTTTCGAATTGATTCCACAACCTCAATAGCCTTTTTGTTACCTCTGGTCAACATCGAAACACCCCCGCCTGAGATCACCCAGCTTCAAGACTGTCACCAGCTCATTGAATCATCTATACAATTATAAGAATTTATTGCCACTGCAACAATTAAATTTAGTGAGTTGAAATGTAATATTCACAACACTATTTTTCTCAGATGTTTAAACAAATTTTACGAAAATTAATACTTAATTCCATTTATTCCAAGTTGGATGTTAACGTTTTTGCTACTCGTTCTTCAAAACATATAATACATTTTGTATATATTTTGAATGTCTTTAAGGTCTTATTAAATGTCAAAAAATATCTTTAATTTTAAACTGTAATAAATTTTACTGATAGTAGTTTTGAATTGTTGAGAAAAACGTATTCGTGACATTAATTTTAGTCACCAGTATGTAAGGAATCCTGACCTACTTTAATTGCAAATTATTCTTTTATAATATAAGGAATCCTTTAGTAATCTTAATTTTCAACTTAACAAGAAATCAAAATAAATAAATTGAAGGCACTTTAACATGTTGATAAAATATCGTTTGATGAATAATTAATAAAATTATAATTATATTTAAGAAACTGTGTTCATGAAATATTTTTACAATTCTACTTTGTATAACACAAAGAGAGGAAATAAATAAAGATTTGATGCAATAACGCTTTTCTTTTGACTGAAAAAATCAATAAGAGAATTTATAACTAAATGATTCAAATGATTAAAAATAAGTTGATTTTTATAAGGAATAAGATGCTGTTAATTATAAATAAAGTATCACTCTGGGAGAGTAAAATAAAAATTTACTTATAAAAGTAGCAAGAAGAAAGTAGTTAAATTGCACGTAATAAGAGAATTAGGTAAAATTTCAATTTGAATATGAAAAAAAAAAACTGTGATAAAATTTCTGTGATATTAGAATCAAAGAAAAACGTTAATGTTATACTGGTTAGTGTTTCTTCTAGTGTTTGAATCTAAAGGACTTATAAGACTCAATTACATATTCTTATAAATAAATAAAAATCGCAATACAAATTAAAACGTAAAATTAACATATTCCCAATTTCAAATGCATGAGACTTAAGAGATTAAAAGTTAAAATATCTAATTCAAATTCTTTTCACAAACTCGAAACATTTATATAATTGATTGCTTATTAACGTCACACTTGGAAGCAACACGAGGTATATGTATTATAAGGCAATATACTTCGTAATTTTGTGCCTAGCTCAAATGAAGAGGACGACACCTGAACTTGCACCTTTCTCTTCAAAATCCCACACCTTGCCACGAGAAATTCCATTCACAGATTTAAAGTGTATCAGCCCCGTTGCACGGAGGTCTTTAGAAGCATCAGGATTCGAAACCACGACTCGACGAAAACATGAAATGTTCAATTCAAATACAAAACTACTTTTGAAAGTAACAATATTAAGAAAGATTCAAAAGTGAATGATAGAACTTAATGATGAGTTTCATTGAGTTATTTTTAAATATTTTCAGCAACTGCATCTAAAATTTCTATTTGAGGACTCTATTTTGAATTATGAAGTTACAAAATTAAGATAGATGAGCTCGATCAAAAACATTAGGGTGTAGAGAATTCTAAAAATAGAAAACGTTATTTATATAAACAATTTTAATTGTGTACAACAGGAACATTCATGACGAAAATTTAAAATTTGTTTTCAGTATGGTAACTTTAATATACTTTCCTTTTTACTTTAGTAAACGATGTCTTAGCTTGAAACCTTAATTATGCTACATAGGTACATTTAGTGATATACTTATGACTAAAAAGAGCATTTATCAACATTAAATCATTTTTTGAAATGACTCAAAACCATTAGAAAACTGAGCATTCCTAAAGAGGAACATCCTGAATATAAAATAAAAATTCTGCTTTAAACAGTTATATGTTGAATGTTTAATAATTTTACGACAAGCTTGATTTATATAAATAAGTAATTACATTTTTGAAAAAAGATACTGTTTGAAAAAGAATAAATCTCAGGTTTTGATAGAAAATTAAATTACTGCGTTTTAATAAGAAATGTGTCTGCTCCAACTTGTAATGCGTTAGCGGTATCGACTCTCCTTACTGTCAATTAAGAGTCAACCAGAAGCAACGCGCATTCTTGGAGCAACCCTTGTTCCAGCTCCTTCAATTACCTCAGATGGAAATTTCAGGTAGCCGCCTGCCTATTAAGGTAGCCCTAAAGATGTTCTGTTGGATTAAGGTCCAGTTGTCGAACTGGCAGTTCTATTCTCTCCAAACTTTGTTCTTTGAAATATTTGTCAACAAGCCTAGTTCTCTGAAATCGAGTTTTACCATTTATTACCAAGCATTCGTCACTGATAACACTTGTATTTAGTGTGACATGTAGAGCAAGGATATCGTCCGGATATTTCAGAACAATCAAAGTTCCTTTATGGAGGATATGCAGGTCAGTGCGACAGCAAAGATAGATGCCAGCCTACTCAATGATTCCATCTGCTTTGTTATTGCGTCTTCAAACAATGTTTCAGAAATAGTACCTAGTGACTTGTTTTCTCCAGGATGACCAGAATTATTTTGCAAAGTAAACCTGGACTCGTCTGTGAAGAGTTTACAAGCTCATTGATGTCTGATCCAGGCTGAGTGTTCTCCTTTCCAACGTAAACAAGTACTCCTGCGATTCAGAGAGACATATGTAAGAGGTGGTTTGGGTAAAGAGCTTTTGATTGTGATGACGTCTCCGCACCGTAATATCAAATTTTGTCATCTCTGTTACAGCACAATGACTTGAAATGAGCACAATAGTTTTTCTTCTTCTAGAAACAAAAATAGCTAGAAAAAGATTGTGTTTCGAAGTTGAAACTGGTATGCGGCCTAGAAAAGTCGTTTTGATATTGAATTAATGTATTCAAACTGATCCCAGAGTCTTGTATAACAACAGGAGATACACTGAAAAATCTAGAAGATCAACGTTTGATAAACCTATTTTAATATATTGATTACCAGACATTATAACGAAACGGGTAAACGATATCTCTTAGATATAAGACCAACAATATCTTAATACAAAAGTTGAAGATCAAAAAGCATAAGAAAATTTCGCACAAATTCAAAAATGGAGATATTTGCAATTTCCTCCAACTTCTGTCTAAGTGGACGTATACATAACATACATAAGTACATATGAATAATTTAAGTTTATTTGTTTTGAAACTTACAAACGTGTTTGTTGGAGCCTGAACCAGCAAAATTTTTTTTTTATAATTTTTTTTAGCAAATTAAATTTACATCATTCAAAGAAGAAAATCAAATATCTGTATACTTATTACATATTCAAATCAAAATTTCCTGTTTTTAAACATAATTTTCTTTTGTTATTATAACTTCTCGAGTTCTTAATTTTGTGTGTGGTTATATACCGTATTTTCCGGTGTATAAGATGCTCCTGTTATTAAGACACACCTAAAAAAATTTGTAACATTTTCTGATCAAAACCCCTAAATTTCAAAGAATGATTTAAAAAAACGCAAAAATAATAGATAATTTTTATTGGTAAACTGATCTTTCAGAAATAATAATAATAATAAAAAAAAAAAAAAAAACCATGTCACTGACATCTGATTCTTTCATCATTTATTTTTTCTTCATTTTGTTCATCATCATCATCATCTTCTTATAAGAAATGATAACTGAAAAGAAGAAACACTCTTTACTTTTATTATATTACAGGTAACCCATTTTTAAGATCAGTTTTTAAGGGAAAAAATGCGTCTTATATAGGAGAAAATACAGTATATATTAGATTAATTCTATATGATTTTTTTTTTATCTTTTCAATATTGTTACGAAAATTTTCCTGTGTATATGGGAGTGAAAATCAGTACAACACGGAGGATAATAACAATTGACGCTTTATTCGTAAGCCTTCAGGTAAACACACAGGTAGCAGAGCTTGGACAATAAGCAAATACACATAATTTGCACAGTTTAGGACCCAGTTACAAGAACAAAATAGTTAAGTAATAGCAGTCAGAATTGTATCAGAAACGTTCAGCTCACCAGCTTTCAAGCTCACGCTTCGGGCGAATTTCCGTTGAAAAACTCTGCATTTCCGGACCGGCTGCAATAATTCACGACAGATACACATTTATTCTCCACTAA
Organism: Nephila pilipes; assembly: GCA_019974015.1. Classification (NCBI taxonomy): domain Eukaryota; kingdom Metazoa; phylum Arthropoda; class Arachnida; order Araneae; family Nephilidae; genus Nephila; species Nephila pilipes. The sequence goes on from BMAW01005436.1 coordinate 65,099, forward strand.
TTCATCCAGCACACTTCACTTCCAAGTGCCTACAGCTTCTAGTCGATTTCCCCGTCGATCTCACAGCAGAGACTCCAAAGATAGACTGGTTCACTGACTAAAAGACTCATTCCCAGACTGCAGCATATATATATATATATATATATATATATATATATATATA
>BMAW01005436.1:65361-81148 GCA_019974015.1 Nephila pilipes
ATTTAATCATTAACGTGTTACATAAAATATAATTCTATACAATATTTCTAAGATTAGATATGCTCAAGCAACTATTCCAAGAAGGTTCTTTGTGAATCAAAAAATGACCTTTACCTGTCTTATCACAAATATGACACTAATTTTTTTCCATCAATAATTTTTAAGAAATATCTAAGATTCCATTTAAAAATATTATTATTCGTTTTGCAATAATCTTAAATGTTGGATAAAAAGACTCTCTCCCCCCCTCTCTTTATATATATATATATATATATATATATATATATATATATATATATATATATATATATATATATATATGTGTGTGTGTGTGTGTGTAATAATCTCACATAAAACTAATTTAAGAACCTAATTTTCCCATTCTCAAATTCAAAAATTAAAGAGTTCTTTCCTATTTCCTGATTGAATTTTAAATTATCCTTTCATTTGTTAGATTATATGCTCATAACACCTTTTAATCCGCTCATATAAATCCGCTTTCCCATGGTCATAAATCTGTCAGAAATAATTTTTTAATCTGACAGAAATAATCACTACGAGACTGATAAACATCAGGGAAATTCTCACAGAATCTCTTCATCTTGTACCACTTGAGTCCACGTGACCAGGAGAAATACTCAGATTTTCCTACTTATAAAACCGACTGCATAGAAAATTTCTCTCTCTATGCTCTTGTCTGTTGTAATTGAAAGGCGTCTCTTGCCTTGTGGATATTATGTTGTCTCTCTCTTTCTCTCAGCCAAAATAATAAAAATGATTTTATTATGAAAAAAGGACTGTTCATTTTGGCTATGCATTTGGAATATTTTATTAATAATAGAGCAAATTTATAAATTCTTAACACACTTACAACACACACATATTTTTTATATAATATGTAAAATCTCTTAACAATGAACAAAATGGATAAAAAGCTTTGTAATATTTCCTCTGGATAAGAATTGAAGTGTTCTGCTTTTACATGTTTTAATAATAAAACCTTCGCAATCAGTAACAGCTCCATTAAACAAGAGGCTGCACCTCATACTGAACATCAAACAAAAAATAAGGAAACAATAGAAAATGTATTAAAAATCTCTAAATTAATTCTTTTAAATATCATCAAATTCTTGTAAATATCATCGGACTTACATTTAGTTCTAACATGTTTGGTAGATAGCGTTACTATCTTTTTGTCTAATCATTTTGCTTAAAGAGCGAGAATTACATCATCTATGTTTGCTCAAAGTATTCATATTTTGTTTTGATCGTAGTAAGTTTTCTTATTTACTTTGTACTGTGGTCTTTTTTTTGGTTTAATGTATAATAATTTTATTTCTTTATTTGTCTTATGTTTTACTTTTTGGATTTTTCTGGCATTGATAGTTTGTTTCCTTTTTAAGTGATTTTACCATATATTAGTTTTTTGTTGAGCTTTGTTCATTTGTATCAATGGTTTTATAACCTTTTTTATACCCAGCTTATGTAAATTGCTGCCTGCTAGAACATTAATTAGTGAACATGGCCCGCGTTTTTATCCTGTCACAGGTTCGAGTCTTGATACCTCTAAAGACTCGCCGTGTAGCCGGGGGTGATGCATGTTGATGATCTGTCGGGGCCCAAAGTCCTCCCGTTGGTGTGGTATGGAAGTTAGGAGAGGGGGAGGACAGCTAAGGTGTCGTCCTCGAAACTTGACCGGTGTTCAAAATTATGAGGTTCGTTGCTAATAACCCTCGTGTTGCTTCTAGTGCGACTTTAATAAAAACGAAACCAATTAAAACATTAATTATATGAACTCAATTATTTTGCTTATCTTTCATTTTCTGGATTTTTAAATTTTTCTATTTCTATTTCATCCATTGGTACTTTTAGTAGATGTTATATTTTCGGAATTTATTGGTAGTATATAATGTTTTTTTATTCATAGTTAAATTTATATTTTTGTTCATTTTTTCTTACTTTGCTGTATTTTATTTGTATATTTATATTAATTGGTATACTTGATTTTTCTCAATAGTTTAATAATGAATTATTACTTGATGTATTGTTTTACAATTTTAGATTTATTTCTCAAATTTGCTAATGAGTAAAATGTTGTGATGCTTATTTACATTTAAATTTCAAATTATATTGTACACACTCACACACATACACCCCCCATATATATATATATATATATATATATATATATATATATATATATATATGTGTGTGTGTGTGTGTGTGTGTGTGTTTAAAATAGAATAACAAAGTAATTGAAATGGAGGAAAAATATTGTAGAAGAAATTACAAATAAATATTTAGATTATAGAAAAAGTAAAGGAAAAATGAAAAATACTTTAATAGCGAAAACAAGGGGAAAAGAAAAAAAATTACTCAACAAAACATTAAAGAGAAAAGACAAATAACTGAAAAATGCCAGACTAAAATAGTAAGAAAATTAAATACAAATCGTGAATAAGTACAAGGCATGAATAAACAATGAAAGCAAAGGAGAGAAAGAAGCTCAAAAAGAAAATGAAATATACCATTTATAAATTCTGAATCTAGCTTATGATATATTAGCAGAAGAAACATGTTTTACAGGGCCAACATCCTTTACAGAAAAATGGTATACGCAAATACAGAAATTCCATAAATTCAAATTAATCAAAATGCAAAAAGTCTAAATTGTAATATTTGAAAACAAGTAGAAAATATATAGAGAGAAAGAGATATACCCTAAAAATTTAATTAATGATAACAGAAAAAAAAAATAATCCAAAAATTAAGCAATCAAATTAAAAAAAATTAAGTATGTCAATTGCCTTGCAACCACAAAACCTGAATCTAACACTAACATAACAAGATTTTCTCGCACTTGTCGATGCCGGAAATGTAGCAATGCCCTTTATTTGAGAGAAAGAGTACTAATGCAGAAGAGTTTTAAAGACTTCAAAAATAATAGCAAAATATATGAAAAGAAAAGAATATATATATATATATATATATATATATATATATATACAATAATAAGAAATACACCCCCCATATATATATATATAAATATGTGTGTGTGTATTTCTTTATATATTATATATACATATATACACACACATACATATACAACTGACTTCTTACAAATTAGAATAATTTTTAAAATTTGCTCTACAATTTTTGTTTTTAAAGGTATAATTCGGTAATTCGTTTTATAAATATATTGAAGCTGAATTTTTGTATGAACGCTTAATAGAGATATATAGGGGCATCGACATTAAAAAAAATATTTTGGCTTGAAATTATTGAATAGAAAGCAAAACACAAAATTATGATTCACACAAATAACAATCAAAAGAAACTAAAATAAGATAATTTTAGTAAAATATCGAACTGTTCGATAGTTAATTTTTTGTGGAAGTTCGAAAGAAACTTTAAGCTATTGCACTATGTAGAAGAGAAGTGTTGAATAAGCTTTATGAATTCAATTGAAATAAATCACAAACATTCCTTCAGAATATAACAATATTATTTTCCCTATAAATTTATTCCATTTACTCATTCTTTAAATAAAGGGAATAATTCTTATTTACTTATATCTTAAGATGAAATGCTTCACATTATTCAAAAATTTTTAAAATATTACCGAGAAAAGAATGTATTAAATAAAGAACATATACCAAGAAAAAATACAAAAGCAAATCAGATGATTTTTTGGATAACGAAAATATCGAGTAGATATAATAAAAACTATCTAAAATCTATAATTATGAGAAAATGAACTACTTGCAGAAAAATTTGATTTTTTTATCTATAAATAGAGCAATTTGTGTAATCGTAATGGTCTAAATGACAAAGCAAAAAAAAAAAAAAAAAAAAAAGGTTTCATTTATGGATTTATGGACAATTTTCTTAAAATTTTTAGAAATATATGTCATACCAAACAAAAAAAAAATCTTTGATAGTAATTTTTGCATTCCTTTTTCCGTTTTTTTTAAACAGTAAAGTGAATTTGAAAGTAAATTAACTGACAAACTCTGAAAAACGGTTATTTAACTAATATCAATAACCAAATACAGATTCTTGCTTGATATAATAAGCAAGTTGCTGAGCAATATTATCTTTTATGAAGAATTTATATAGTCGAATTGATCGACTATTCGAAGTAGGAGGGGAAAATAAATCTAATTCTAATCTTAATTCAATCCATTTAGTCAGTTTAGTTAGTCTATTTAATAAATAGACTCCTCTTTAAATCGCATTCCCCCTTTCAGTTTAAGTGGACTTTCCTCGTGAATGTCGTAGGCGCATCGACTGAATTCTGTTTTGGCCATCTCTCCCGCAATCAATAAACCCATTCACCACCACATCGTCATTCACGGTAAAGAAGGACGAAAATAACGTACGAGAAAGTGTTATTTTTTTTTGTCACTCAGTGCTTTCAGGATGAATAAAAATTCCAGTGGCCTTTCTTAATATCGCAACAATCATATCGCATTTTGGGTGACATTCGGACTATTTGGGAGGAGGAGTTAGGTGGTTGTATTTGTGAAGGAGAACTCGTGATCAATTGCGTTAGAATACATTCGAATGGGCATTGGTATGAAAAAAGAAATGCACTAGAGTACTTGTTGTAATTTAATGCTGAAAAAAAATGCATGCTTGAATTAAATTTTCGCATCGGATGCATTACAGTAAATTCCAATTTTGAGAGTTTTCCAGTAATGAGTTTTATAAATATCTGTTAACTGATGCAATCCAAATGTATTACTTACAGCTAATTGACAGTTGTATAATAGTTGGTTATGTCAATGATGGTTCACTTTTCCTTTTTGTAAAGTTTATTTTAGTTTCACATATGGAAAAGCTAGAACATTGCTTGATTATTGACTGAAGAATCCTTTTTATATTTATCAGAGAGGAAATTGAATGTCATTAACAAAAAATATAATTTGTTTTTCTTTTTTTCGTGATTTCAAGTTGAATAAATATTCATTGATATTATTAAATATCACAAAAATTGTATCACATAAGGGATATACGAGTATTAGGATTACTCTGAAGAAGATAGATTTGAGCATTTGTGTTAAGGAAAGAAATTCCTGTTCAACAATAAAATAGATGTAGAAGTAGAGAATTAATTACACAATAGTCATAAACAGAAGAGTAAAAGAGTTTTTTTCACTAAAAGTTTTGCATTTCATGCGAAAAAATGTTAAATTCAGGGACTCTTAGTTCGATTGTGTAATTCTGATGCATTAAGGAAATTCATTCTAATTTTGCAAAAACTAACTTCAGGTTGCGTATATGATTGTATGTTTGTGAGTGATAATGATATATTTTTCTTTTATATTTTAAAATTTGCTTTAGTTTGGCTCCCGCATTATGTGCATTTAAATTTGAGAATATTTATTTATTTACACCTCGGAAATGAGATTTTTTTTTTGGAGAAGTTTATAAATCCAAACAACATTAAAATTTCTCTCTTAACAATATTAACATTTGCTCTACCTAAGTATATCTGATAATATTTGACATGATTTTAAGTGCATTTGATTATAAATCTTACTTTATTATAGGTGAAGTTTAAATGGAGCAATGTATAGTTGTTTATTTCTTTCCTTGAACTTTTAAGATCCATCAAATGCACAGCAGTAGACTTAAAAAAGCAGGTTGTGACAGCAGAAAAAGATAAATGAAGTCACTTAAACTGATAAATAATATGCTAGTAAAATCAAAAACAGAACAGCATTATAGTTTACAAATTTAGAAAATTCCACACATTACGTTTAGAATTTTTTATAACTCATAATAATGAAAAAAAAGTTTCAATCCCACGCACACTCTTCATACCTCCACTATATGATTCTTTGATAACCTATCCAAACTAGTCTCGAAATTAAATTCCCTTGAATAAATTGTAATTATTTTAAATACAGTGGAATTTTAAACTACAAAAATATATATTTTAAAATGCAAATATACTTTAAAGTATTTTTCTTATGATTTCCCTTATTTTCATGAATTAATTTCTTTTTCGTTCATATTTGGCTCTAAATGTGAAAAAATTTATCTTTAAAAGCATTAAAAACAGAAATCCTCTTAATCATCTTATGTATGTTGAATGAAAAATTTCTATCTCTGATTAATCTGATACCATATAATGTTGTTAGAAAAAATATTCTTTAAAATTGATTTTTTTTCTTTCTCTGATAGAACTGTCATTTTCTTTTAAAAAAAAGAAACTGTTCAATTTCTTCGCATAAGGCTTTATGTAACTTTATCAATGTTAAGAGTTTCGTAATTCTCACACATTCCTGTTTATATGGAAATGATTTTGAAAATAAAAATTAGTATTTAAAAGTTCTTGCAGTTTTAGTTTCTGGTTTGAGCATTGACAGTAGGTCACAAGATAAAGTTCGAAATTCTGGGAAATCTCTTAGAATAATGGAGACTTGCAAGTAATATTCAACTGGCAGAATATTTCAGTTACGGTTCAGGAATCTACCTTATAACCCACAAGATGCTCTAGATTACAACATCTGTAATCAACAGGCAATTGCATTATTCTGTAATGCAGAGTTTCTTCACCTGTTTTGTTCCGTGGATCTTTCAACTGATAAAGGTCTTGGATGACCAAGCGGATTTATTCTCCAACGGATTTCTTCCTTTGCACATATAAAATGAACATAAATACACCTATAAAAAAGCGACACACCAAGAAGAAGTTCTTCGATGGAGACAAAAAATTTGAGGATAGCAAAATTATGTACAGAATAGAAAATGATTAAAATTTCGGGAAAAATGAATGGTTTAAAACTACTAGCTAACAATTATTCATTGCTACTTGATAACAAGTGAGCACGTTTATTACGAACTGGACCTAAAGTGCTATCATCAGTTACAGGCCTCTGTTGGTTTTTTTTTTATTGCTGTCGTTGTTACAAAGCCTGTTATTAGCAGCTTTTTACTTATTTATAAATCAAAAACAATTTTTATTACAAAATTTTTTTAAATTAGTGTACAGGGAAGATTCAGTCTATAGGTACGTACAACATGTAAAAATTCAAATTGAAATTAGGTTTAAAACTCTACTAACAACTATTCATCGTTACTTGATAATACGCGTGCACGTTTATTACGAACTGAATCAAAAATGCTATCATCAGTAGATGTGTCAGATATATCTAGCACAACTGTCGGCTTTGATACAAATGTAAAACTTAGTTCTTTATTAACAGCCTCTGTTGTTGTTTTTTGTTGCTGTTATAAAATCTGTTATTAGCAATTGTTTAGTTTCTCAAGTTGCTAATGTAATTCTTGATACCTACTCAAAACTTAAGATTTGATAATAGTTGGCTTTAATTCAAATGAAGAATCTCGTTCGTTATTAAAGGCCTTTATTGGTTTTTTTGCTGTTACAAAGTCTTTTATCAGCGGCTGTTTTTTTTTTGTTTCTCAAGTTGCTTATACAATTTTGATAACCAGCTACAAGAAATTAAGGTTATGTAGAAATTTTAATGCACTCTTTATATCAGGATCACGAGTAAGAAAATATTGTTCCATATTTGTAGCAAATTTCAAGCCCTCGCGAATTAAATCAGCTGTTAATATTTGAACTTCACCTTCCACTTCGTCATTATTGACTTCATTATTATTATAAACTGTCATAAATTCTATCAAATCGTCTTCCTCCAAAGGGCTTTCCAGCATCAATTCTTGGATGTCAGTGATGGTTATAGTCACCTCCCCTTTCCCAGGCTAACCAGTATTTCTATGGCATTGGCTGAAGAACGAAATGTTGTGTTCAAGTTGAAGTACAACGAAATAAAGAAAAAAGTGATTATTAAATTCGGGTATTCCTCGCAACTCCAGAAAACAAAGTAAACAAGCTATGAAGTAGACCAAGTCACTCACATATATGTAAACATAACCCGACCGTCTTCTGATTACACTGTCAAAATTAGAACTAATTTTTTTTTAGACATTCGTGCTAGAACAAAACTCCTTGTAAAAAAGTATATTGGTGGATCGTGTTATTTCAAAATCATGTAAAAAAAGAGTTGGATATGACTTACTTTTGGTTGATTAGCTCCCGAAACACTGCTAAGATAAATGCCATTTTACAGTTATGGTACACACAAACATGATCGTATGTTTGGGTCATCCGCACATTTAAAAGAGAAGTTGGAAGATGGAATAAAATTAGATTCACAGGCAATATGGTCCCCTTTTAATATTGTACAGCTTTCACAATATAAATTCATGCTAGATATGAGAAAGTCTTATAATCCTTGTTGTAGGCAGCCCCATTCCTCCACCAAAGCTGTTTCAGGTCCTGGATGGTTCTGGTAGAGGGTAGGCGAGTCTTACCTTCTCTTCAACGAATTCATTCGACTGCTCGTCTACAATTTATAGACTTAAGGTCTGGGAATTATATTAACAATTCATCTAGCGAATAGCTTTCGCTTGATGAACCCTATATGGATAAAAGTTTTCACCCATAAAAACGAAATCAGGGTCAACTGCATCCCTGAGAAGACGAACAGAGGGCTGTACGATTTCATTCCTAAACTTCACGGTAATCACAGGGTCTCCATCAAAGATATAATGATCTAAAAACTCGTCCAGATACTGTCCAGACCATTAATCCTCCATTGCCATACTGGTCTCTTTCTCGAATAATAGAGAACAAGTAATGGGTCCCTAGTTCCCTCCATATGAAAGTATGTCGGCAATCAGCGGCCAAATTGAATCTGAATTCATTAGTAAATACAATGACCTCTGTCTCTCCCACTGATCGCTACTCCAGTGTCTATGTTCTCTGTACCATGCCAAACGGATTCTTTTGGGAGCAGAATTTAACGGATCGTTTTGCAAACAAACCTCTCTTGAGTACCGTTCTATAAGCAATAATCCTTGAAATTTGTGTTCCAGCGGAATGTACGAAGATCACGAGACAGAAGAGAAACCATTGCACTCCTGTTACTCCTCTCTGTAATGGGCAAACATCGATCTTTATTGTTAGTGTCCTTTGGGCAACCTTGACAAGGTACAGATCCTGCCTCATTAACATAAGTTTCATACAACTTTGAGCGTTATATTACATTCTGTTGTAACCCTGCCAGAAGCTTCCAAACAATTCATTACTTCATACCATTATCAAAACCTTGGTAGTTATTCTTTTAAATGTTTGCTTTTCAATTTTCTCAAGCATTACAAAAGTCAATTCGAAAGACGCCGAGGTGTGAGAATGAATGAAGCACACAAAATTTGACTTGTGCACTTACGAAACACTTTCTTCTCATTGCACAAACCACGCGCATGCTCGTGTACGCTTACGTAATCGACTCTGAAATGTGATGCCTCTTCTTTTGAAAACATTAACTTTATCTTTTGTTAAGTGTTTTTCGAGAAATTCTGATAAATATGCAAATGCTCTTAATTTTGAAATTTTGAACAATATATATATATATATATATAATTAATAACGTTCAAAATAATTAATAAATAAACATTTATATAACCTATAGTAACACATATCTTAAAACACATTTTCGAACTCTTAAATTGCTTCGATTCTTTAATACTTTCAAAATACTTTTCTGGGCAAAATGTGTTGAGATTTAGTTATTGAATATTTTGATAAAATTGCATTTAATTAGGGAATAATTCCAAAAAACGAGAAAATAATCAAAATGAATTTCGATTTTTTTTCTATAAGAAATTCACTGCTGAAAATTGCATTTTTACGCGTCAATATATTCACCTGGAATGTTGGTACTGATTTAAGAGAACAATTTTTATTTTGCAATTAACATTAATATCATGAAGAATTATATTTTCAATCTTTGTAATTTTAATGTAATTTTTTTATATTAGTACATGTGTACGCAAAATATAGAATAGCATATGTGCAATGTACTTAAAGCTCTAATTATTATTTTTTTAACTCTTTTACAGTTTGCAACTTCGTAGTTCATGAGCGATGTCTCAAAACAGTGGTATCTCCGTGTTCAACCATTACTCCAAGTATAATTAAAGTAAGTTTATTTTTACTTCATATTTAAAAATCAATGTTTGATCTATAAGTAATCTTCATAATCATACACGTAAATTTTTATACAAGATGTAATTTCACATTTACTTTCTTTGTAAATTGATAATTCAAGATGAAAAGTAGCTTTTATTTGCATCCAATTGCTCGTATGAGGTAAATAAATTGGGCTAATGAGCCTTATTTAACATTTCATATAAGATTGAAAACTTGAAAATGAATTATTAAAATCTTTTAACGATATAAGTGACTAAACATTTTGTTTTAGGATATTAATTTATTCTTAATCCTTATTTGGTTCACAACGTATTGTAGCATGTACCATTCACAAAACATCCCTTAACTAACATTTGGGTTTTCTTTTTGACTTTATACTTAAATTTTCAGCTCCTTTTCAATCTAATGAAATGGGGTTACACAGGTTTGGTAAACTTTAGAAATGTAGTGAATATATAGGAAATAAAGTCGTGTAAAAGCGACAGAGAAAGATTTCACTAATGTAATTTTTATTATATCAGTACATGTGTAAGCAAAAGTCGAGAATATAGAAAAGCATATGTACAAAGCATTTAAAGATTTAGTTATTATTTTTTCAACTCTTTTACAAGGTTTTTAAGAAAGGTTTCATTAGTAGAAAGATAACGGTAGTTTAAAAATAAAAATAAAAAAGTGTGAAGACTTTGAATAGGAGGCGAGAGTCATTTTCTTGTATAAGTGCTGTGTAGGGGCGTTGTCGTCTCGAAATTTCTCCATTGGAGATTAGATCGCATCGTATTCTAGTAAAAGTAATTTTTTTGAATTTTTTTTAAAAGCTGTTAGTATCCACGTGGAGAGACAGTGACTATTGACAGCATTTCTCTTTTTAGAGAAACAATAAATAAGGGTTTGAAAAGTAATACATATTGCTAATGTTATTTTTTACCTAATATTTAAAATATTTTCTAAAAAAATTACACACACACACGTGTGTGTGTGTGTATTTACATCAAGCAAATAAAACTCTCAAATTGGCCACGTGATTATAACGCGGGATAAAAGGGAGGGAAACGGTGGATGAACCACTTGCTACTTTCTGTCTTCTAAAGAATCTAGAATTTCTAGTTCTACGGTACCAGAAGACACGTATAGTGGAGTAAGAGATACCTGAATGATGACACTAAAGGTAGTTCTGGGATTCGGACAGTTTTACTAGGCGTCAAATTGTAGGTTTACATTCAACTAGCTGTCACTTATCATAGTTTTTGAAACGCACATAGATGTGTCCACTGTGCGCATAATTTGAACTAGATGAATCAAAGAATAAAATATGAATAGTGAAAGACCAAGTCTTATTAGATGTACATCAGAATGAACAGATCAACCCATCTAAAGGTCAGCCTCACAGTCAACCACTCTCAACATTATGCGGAATGTGCAGGTAATATTGGATACTCTAGTATCCAAGTGAACAATTTCATGACGACTGGTTAAAAGCGGCTTGCATACAAGCGACTTTACAAAGACTGTCATTGATGCTCACCCACCGACATGAAAGATGCAATGGTTTTGGGACCAAGCCACTTGGACGGCTGAATGACACAATGTGGAGTCTCAGCTCTGACAATTGAGATGAGTCTGGACGCGTCGATGTCTATCTCAACCAGATGAGTCTGGACATTGACGCGTCCAGATGAATCTGGACGCGTCGGGGAAATACACCTAATCCGACCACTATTGTTAAATGCAATATCATTCACCAACGAAGCATAATGACTTAGGGTGCCATCAGATACGCTAATATGTTTTCCCTGGTACACATCAAAAACAATTGACGGCACGACTATCCATCGATGAGGGGCTGAAGCCAGTTGTGTAACCTTACATTCAGAAGTTTCTGAATAGTATTTGCGCGACCATTGCAGGACAGTGCGCGACCATTCACGGCATCAGCTGATAAGACTTGCAGCATCCCCGTTTGCTTCTTTGGTCTATAATGTTCCTTATCTCACACCGAGTATAAATGGGGAGTGATTGGCTCTCGTTTGCTTGATCTGCCTCATCCTTAAACGGAAGATGAATTATGAAAGATAGCTGGGGAAAAAGGGCTTCTCTCAGAACACTATTCGCACGATGACTGAATCTATGCCATGTAATGTGCTGCTTCTATAGAAGCGATATGTTGTTCTATTCTCTATTGATTCCCCATACAGTTTTCATGGATGTGTTAAAATTATCTTCTCGCAAACTAAATCACTTATTTGCATATGCATCTGCTTATGGATCAATTTTTTTCACATTATACCCATTATTTCACGATGTCATATTTTCTATGTCGGGCAGTGTATTTTGAAGAAATTATATATTTTAACAAGAAAAAATTACCGAATTAGAATAATAAGAGCATCAAACTTTTTAAAACTGTCTCAATATTAATAAAATACTAGTAAAGTAGTGAAGTAATTTCCTATTAATATGTTAATGTTAAAAGGAAAAATTCTTTTAAAGCAATGAGTGCAATGTGAATATCATGTTTTAAATATTTTGATTTATAATCATAGTTAATAATAATAATTAAAATCAAAAATATCTGTTTTTTTTGTCTACTTCTTTATTGAAGAAAAATAGTTGCTTGTGTGAAGGAACTATACATAAAGAGCTATTCATATTATGAGACAAAAGCTGTTTTTTTAATTTATATTATTCGAAGCAAATGAGACTTTTCAAAAGAAAATATAATTGTCACTAAATTTTACTGTTACCACTAATTACTAATTCTGTCATTACTTCTTTTTTTGATTCAATAATTATCTCAAGTTTCTAATTCTGTTATTATTGTTGCTACATATTACAAATTCTATTTTTATCTGTGACTATTAATTCTCTTATTGTCACAATCTACCAATTAAATTATTTTTACTAATTGCTAAATATAATATAATTACCTCTAATTATTATTTCAAATATTATCGCAAATTATGAACTAAATATTGTCTTTGAATTGAATTAATATTTAATTGTATGAAAATCTTTTTAAGTTAATCAATTTTAACAACCCATTTTATACCTGATTCATCCATTTTCATAGATTATGTACCGAAAAGGGTTTTGTAGGAATTATATTTTTAACATTTCTGGAGAGTAAATTTGTTCTTTTATAACAGTGGTTTTATATAAGTGTCTTTTATATAACATTCACTGAGGTACTTTAGAAAGTTTTTCCTGTAATTTCTAAATTTTATGCTGTTAAATTCCCACACACAAACAAAAAACTTTCAAAATTCATAAGTTCATTCAACTGCATTTCAGTTTACTGTTGTGTAATATTTTCAATTATTTAATTACTGCATTTTATTATGTTGTTGCACCATTCATTTTATTACGTTGTTATTGCATTCAATTTCACTTTTTATTTGCATTTTAATTTTACATTGTATCATATACTTATCTTTTATTGTTCCAGTGTTGTTTTTTATTCCTTATTATTTTGCCTTTGCGCATTGATAATTGTTATAATTTTAAACTTATTTGTTAATTGTAATAAATACATTGTAATATTGGTTTTTATTACATTTTTATTGTTCTATCTTTAAGAATTTTAATTTTTATATTATTGTTGAGTCAAGTGTTGCAATTAAATTACTGTTGTATCGTTAAAGTTTACACTAGCGTAATTATTACATAGCTGTGTAATTCATTTTTTTAAAATTCAATATTTACTATACATAATATTCTTTCACAGAATCCTGTTCCTCACTGTTGGGGTGAACCGGGTCACCTAAAGCGTAGATTCTGTAATGTGTGTCGGAAGCGAATAGAAGACAGTTGTGCCGTGAGATGCGAGGGTATGCCTTATTAATTTAATTAAAATTTTTCAATGATAAATATGATAAAATAATAGGCAATGTTGTGAGTTTTTAAGCCATATTTTCTAGATTATATTCTGAGGTGTAAAATGATTTCTATAAAGTAGTAGCGGCCAAATATAGTCGAGTGATTATGGTCCCAAGCCCATTGCCGATATTGTTTCCGACGAGTCGTTGGATCGAGTTATTGAGACACTAACGACCCTTCGCATAGCACGGATGATGCATGTTAAATCAGCCGAGCTTTGAAGTTCTCACGTTGGGATAGTATGGGGGTTTGAAAAAAGAAGTACCAGCTCAGGTGTTGTTCTCGTCATTTGACTGTGGCTCAGAATTACGAGGCTTGCAGCCAATTATACTCGTGTTGATTCTACGTCGACGTTAATAAACAAGAAAAAATCTACAAAGAAGTAAATAATTTTGAGGTTTTTAAACTTTTTATGTATTTTACTTATGATTTCAACCGAACTACATTCTTTTTATATATGTGTGTATAGCTTTATAATTCAAAATTTAATTATTTTAATTAAAAAAATGCAGCTAATAAATATGTAAAAATGTTCTATGTGAATAATAAAAGATTTTATGTTTTTTAAAACACATTTTCGAATTGGTAACACTATGATATAAAGCGTCTTATACAAAGCATAAATAATTTTGAAATTTTTAAACTTTTAACGTATTTTCTAATGTAAAATATTTTACGTAATTTTTAAAAGCATAGTTTTTTAATAGATGGTAAATTTTAAATTGATAAATTAGATTAATCAAAATACAAAGATTAAGCAAATGTCAAAAAGATCTTCGAAGAGATGTATTCTGACATATATATTAGATACACTGCATAAAATATTGTTTTATTTAAAATTATACTTCAACAAATAAAAAAAAAAAGCTAAAATCATATTTATGATAACTGAGTTTTTAGAACTGATTTTAATAAATGTCTTGATAATAAAAAGTCATTAGATAGCTTTGTATTATTCGAATCAATATAATCCTGACATCTATTTATTTAAAATTAATCAGCATTGTTAGCCAAAACAATGAAGCCACCGCCACCATTGTTAGAACTATATTTATTAGCCACCCAAGAGGCTATTGTTTTAGGTGGGGCATTTTGGGGTACTAGATCACTTTTCAATTTTTTATCGTTTGCTTCAATTTTAATTACATTTAGCTTAAATATATTCAATTTAATAATTTATCATTTACTTTAATTTTAATTGTATGTAGCTGATATAATATTTAATTTAAAATTTTCTTGTTTCTTTTTATTTTAATTTTGGAGAAGTTTACTATTGTCCATTTCTCGATATTTAATTCATATATTACATTGAATATTTTAATAATAATTATAAGAAAAAGCGCACCTTGGGTGACTAAATCTGTTCTTCGTAAAACTTTGCATAGAACTCTTTTCTTTTATTTTTATAATTTTCTTTTGAATTGAAAAGTTTTTATGTATAGTAAAATGACTTTTGGATTATCTTTTTAATACAAATAAAATTAAGAAGCTATTTCAGGATTGTAAAATTATGAATTATAGATTGTTTTATGATGATATAATTTGAAATTTTGAAAAAAAATAATAAAATTCAAAATAACTTAAAATATTATACAAATTACTAAGAATAAGTTAAGGAAGGAAATGTTTTGCGTTAATCGATATTGCTCAAGTTTTTTAAAACCTATTCATTTTTGCATGGTTTCACCTTATTTACGAATAAAGTTACATTTCGCGATATCTTAATTTATTTGAACTCAAAATATGATCTCCATAAAAGACGATTACATTTTTTTAATTATTTTTTCTAAAATGAAACTGGTGTTATTTTTTATGAATTCAAACTGAAATGAAAATGTTATTGAACAAATTGATAAGTTCAATAAGCATACATAAATGACTATT
>BMAW01005436.1:81158-101532 GCA_019974015.1 Nephila pilipes
AGCACTTTTCGATTATAACAGTAGAAGCTAGAAATCGCCGTTTGGCACGTAAACGATTAAAGTGTATCAGCCCCGCAACAGGATGGGTCTTTAATAACATCAGGACTCGAACCCACGACTCGCCTCAAACAACGCCAACCATGACAACTATCCACCGTGGACGCAGCATGCGTAATGAAAATTTTAGATCGAGTTTTTTTTTTTAATGTATTATGTCAATTAAGTGAACTTACCAAGTGATTAGCTTCTACTTCAATTCCTTTAGAGCCATTGACACTAATTTCAGTTTTGCTAAAGGACGATAGTGTTGCAAACCTTTTAAATACAACGCATTCATTGTAATAAAAATTGGCTATTGTAATTATATTATTTTACTTTAAAAATCTTTTAAAAATGTTTGTGAAATTTTTAAAAGTTATTCGAACTCTTCTGGAATATTGACTGTAAAAGGTTAGAGTAATTCAAAGAAATTATATGTATATAAAAATATATAAATCATTTTCTTTTTCTTAACAATTTTATGATATTTGAATGTTATTAGTATATCATATGAGGAGTAATACTAGTAAGCTAGTTTTTCTAATTTCTTAATTAAAAAGCGCTAGAGAGACATTCTTACATTATTATTTATCTTCCAAAAATATATAAAATTAATTATATTTATTTATCACATAGGAATAAGTCTGAAATGCTCTATTCTTGCTTTATCATTTTACGATTAAACTATATGTGCACTTGTCGAAAAAAATACAAATGTCATTTACAGCCATTTATATTTTCTAAAAATAATAATAACTGAATATGATATTAATTAGAATTTACTTTTAGTTTGTGATTATTCTGTCCATGTCGAATGTCAAGACTTTGGAGTTGCAGATTGTAAGGAATGTGCAACATACGTTCCCAGTCGAGATCTTGTAAGTACTTTAGTTCTTTTAAAATGCGACTTATAAAAGTGAATGAGTGTTCAGAAATCTTACATAAATATGCGATTTAAAAAAAGGGAGAAAAAATAAGCTTTTATCCATAATTACAAATAAATTCAACGATTTACTCTACATAAAGTATATTACAAAAATATTAAGATATTTAAATAAAATATTTTGATTTAAAACAATTTAATATAACTTTTTTTTTAAATATTTATTGTATCGCAATCTAAAAATAAAGAGAAAAAGATAAATTATAATTGTGTTCTTAAGTTCTTGTTACATATTAAAAGAGAAAACAACTTAATCTTTTTACAAGTTTTGGGATATTATTATATAGTGAAAAGTCTACGTAACAGTAAGCTTTCCTTATATATATATATATATATATATGTGTGTGTGTGTGTGTGTGTTAAAATCGCTGTATGATTATGATACTGTAAAAGTAATTTTTATCATTATGTTTATTAAATTACGTTCCTATAGAATTTGAAAAAAGTAAAATTGGCCCTGAAAACATATAATCTGTAGAACCATGATATAGAACAATCCAATAAATATTCAGTCATAATACATTACCTAATATTGTTGCAGGGTCCCAACAAAAATAATATTTGATTCTATTTATTGAATTTTAAATGAATGATTTTTTGTTTCAGTCGACCCTTACGCAGACTCATCACTGGAGAGAAGGTAATTTACCCCCTAACTCGAAGTGCCAATTATGCAAGAAGACATGTTGGTCTGCGGAGTGCTTGGCAGGGATGCGATGCGAATGGTGCAATATCACAGTAAGTATGGAATGAAATATTTCAATTAATATAGTGTATAGTTAAATTTAAAAAATAACCGGTTATATTTATTGAAGAGATGTACATTTGTAGAAATGGAGCCTTAAATATTCTTCTACTTGAAAAAATAGCACTTTTATACGTATCTATAAAAACAAATATTCCCATCTAAAACGCTTCATAAAAATAAAGTCAAGTGTAAAAACTAAACATTTGCAATTCTGTTTTTATTCAGAGAAATTACATCAAAGGAACTCAAAATTGTGTTACGTAGTTAAAATGATTTACACATTTCTTAAAATATTTTTATAATAAGAAATTCGTTCCTTTTTTTTTTGAAATTAAATTTTATCAATCAATTTGAAATACGGTATTATTTTTACATGTCTATGAAAGTTTTATTCTAAAATTGGTGTTAAAATCAATTAAAAAAAAGGATTAAGAGAGCTCGGTAAAAACTTTGATTGATATTTTGAGGGATATTGTCAAAAATTATTTATTTCTATTGCATTTAATTTGTATTAGTTAGGGGAGAATCATAGAATTATCTCTAATAAAAGGAATGGAAAATAATAATCTTTCTCTGTTATTATATTGTAATTGTATTATTGCTATACTGCCATTGTAAAGACTGGTAGAAATATATTTTCAATATCAACTCAGACTTGCTTTCTATAACTGTTTACTTAAGAGTATCTTTTTCTAAGAAATGTCTTCTTAAAAGATTTTATAAGAGAATATTGTATTCAGAATTCATTCTATACTAATAATTAACATGGAGCCACTAATAAACTCGTCAAATATGTATGTATATTTTTATTTAAATAAGATAAGTCATAAAGAACTTAATTTTTTAAAATTATAATCAAGTTAAAGCATTTTAGAAGCAATAAAAAAAGAAGTTTTTAAAAATATGAGGATGATGGGAATGACAGTTACGATGAATTATTGAAATATTTTTAATCAGCAGATGAGTACTTTATATTGGTAATATAATTATTTATTAATTTTCTTTATATACGACGTAAAAGGCTTCAATTGCTAGGAATTAGACCCTTTTCTTTTTAAAGATATATATTTTAATTTAAAAAATAAAAATGTTTCACTTATCCAAGTAAATGTTTGAGATTATAAACTATAAATATATTTTTCTCCATTACAACTAATAACTTTATAAATATTTAGTATCTAGAGAGTTAATGAATATGACTAAAATTTTTTTTTGAATTGCGAAAATCATTTTTCACTGTAAGTCATATATACTTTTATTAATTTAAACAAAAAAATCAGCATTTAAAAATTTAAACATAGAAGTCTTTGACGATTTAATAAGGCAATAGTGACAATATAGATAAAGGTATTTTAAAATTTATTTATGTTTATATTTACTATTGTGCAAATAAGAAAAAAACTATTCTAATTTATAAAGCGGAAATTGTTACCACATTCAGTTATAATACAAATAGTTTTGGCAAAAGAGATAGACAAAAACATTTGAAATATTTTTAACTTTCGAAAATGTTACTTGTTATACTGTTGCTCAAACATGTTCAAATATGTTTTACTATCTTTCTGAATAATGTAACAATTCTTTCAAAATTCATTACAAGAATTAAATAAAGGTATCTTCCAAAATTAAAAATTTAATTTAGAATTAAAATTAGGAAATAAATAAATAGGTATAAATCAAAGACTAATTCTTAAGAGTGTGCGAAAAAAGATTTTATTCTTTGTCACAACAATATTTTTAAAAGCATAATTTTTAAAAATCTGTTTGATTTCAATTTTAAATTCCCAAAAATTACAGCATAAATTCTACAAAAATTCTGCCAATGAAATCCAAGATATTCATTATCAGAATAACCTTACGGAAATTTAAATAAGGACTATCACAATATACAACAGAAAATTGGATGGTTCTCTAAAAGTGCAAGAACTATTTCGTCTCATTTCTTATTACACATGGAAAATAAGTAGTTATTAAACACATTTACCAATGTTTAAGTAAATGTAACAAATTAGCTAATAAATGATTACACAAAGCGATATTTAGTTAGGTGTATTATTTGACTAATATTTGCTTCATTTCGATATATATAAAAAAGAATTTGCCTTTTCTATTCAGAAGCTCTTTTAAGAGCCTTTTACATATTATGCAAATGAATTACTAGTGTTTCACAGAAATTGAACAAGGCTTATAGAAATTGTTAAATACCATTAAATATTTAAAGCAAAATATACATGGAAACGGAAGCATTTCGAATTTTAGAGTCAACAATTTGGCAATAACTATAAATTGTTTAAAAAATAGAAATTGAAACAAGAAATTGAAAAAAAGTAAACACACAAATAGATTTCGAAAGTGGGAGAAAAAGCTTAAGTAAATCACAGAAAAAGGGCAAACATAAAAGACATTTCTAAATAGCTGCAATATATAAATAATATTATAATGCTAATAATAATTAAAATCAATCTACTTGAATGAGATAGCCTTTGAAATGAATATTTCTCAGATAAACACAACAAGAAAGTTTTTTTTATAAATTGCCGGATTCCAGAAGTTAGAATGAAAATAAAAATGAGGAAATCAAATAGCAAAAATATATAACAACGAAACAGAAATGAAACAAATTATACCAACATATTGCATGTCATAGATATACTGTCCAATTTGCATGAATGAAATTAAAGATATAAAATCACAAGCGGATTTTGTTTTTTTTTTGCAGGCTCATCCGTCGTGCTATAAGAGCCTCCCTATCGAATGCACCTTCGGCTGCCTGGAGAGTATCATGCTGCCCCCCGCGTGCGTCAGCATCCCTCGCACGGATGTCCCCCTCGAGACTATCATCGGGGGTCAGATGAAGAGGCGAGATACTATCTCACGTGAGTCTCCGCTCTATTATCATCATTGTAAGACATTCTTTTATATATTAGTCCTCCTTTCATATCACTTTTCTCTCTTACTTCCCTAAAATGCACTGCAATTAGTAAACCTTCATTTCTTTTATCTCTCTGTCAAATTGATAAACGAATTACACTTAGATCGATGTTACATATTTTAAAATTTGAAGTGGTATTTAAGAGAAAAGATCCTAAGGAGTAATTTTGTTGGAACGTCGATGGATATTAGTAAAATAAGACTGTGCACTTATTTGGTTTTTTAATTTTATGTATTTATAAATGAAGCATGGTGTAGGGTTGGTATGTACAATCATCAAAAAAGGATGTAAATTATAATGTTTATAGATGAATTATTTAACTTAATTAACACAGTAAATAAATTCCAAATATTTTTCTTTGAAAAACTAATTATTATGCAGAATTTAGTAAACAGCATTCTAAATAGCATATGTTTTAAATTTCACACGAAAGCAATACATTTCAAATATATTCTGCAAAACTTGTTAGGCTATGCACTAGATTTTTTATTTCGATTGATTATCTGCAAAACGATAAACATGTCTTTTACAGTTGGAATCTTTTTTTAAAAAAACTTTCTTTTATTTAGTTTTAATTTCAATATTTAATTACTTTTTTTTTTTTTTTTTTTTATCTAATACAACATATATAAATTATCTTTGAATTACTTTCGTTAGTACAAAAATGGAACACATTACTCGTAATACTTTTTCTGTGTTTCAAGCATCATGTGATAGAGACCAATAAATAAATATTATAAACAAATAAAATTACCCCTTAACACAGGACGTTTTCAAACCTTAAGTTTGACCTTGAACATGTCTTGAATTTTTCAAAGAATGGGCGAATTCTATTCTTCCTTCTTTTATAATTTAGAAACTTTCAAACAGAATTTTATGAAATTTGGACTAATTTGAAGAGGAAAAATTAAGTACACGTAAAAAATGGCCTCTATTAAGATAATTTTTAAAGTTAATTAAGTATGTTAATTAAGTTAAATAATTTATCTATTAACATAAGAATTTAGTTTCCTTTGAGTCCTCTTAAGAGTCATACCAATGTTGTCTAACAGCGATAAGAATTATGAAGCTTTTAAAAAATATTTTTGTTTTTGATAACTATATAATAAGCAATTCGAGCTTTAGTATTTTGGGAAGTAAAGGAATGTTTATAACTTAAGTTCATTTAGTCTCTAAACAGGTACTGGAAAATCTTTGATAAAGTTTTAGAAGCAATAACAATTCATTTTTACATTTCACTTTTTTTTTTTTTATAAAAATTGTAACATTACTCATGAAGAAACTAGGTCAATGAAATGACAAAATCAAGGGTTAGAATTTGTGTACGGGAACTAGTTTGATGCATAAAAGAATGGCAGAGATTATGGTTACTCTGATGTTTTTCAATTAATCTTTTTTCTGCAATATATTTAAAATATTCGAAGAGGTGCGTAATATCAAGAAACGTTCATACACTCTTGCAAAACGCTTACAGTAGTCATGTGTATAAGAGGTATGAATCATGACGAATTACTCGAGAATGGCATGCATGAACTACACAAGTATGATTTTAAACAAACAAATTCATTGATGCATCATATTACATTGCACCTAGATGAGGCACTATAACTGAAAAAAATACAACTTTGATGACACCGAATTAAAGATTAATTCGCACCTTGTAGTGTATACTTATCATCGGTGAACGGGTATTGGTCATACGAGTAATTTTCTCAAAGGGAAACATTAAGAAAGTTTTCATTACATAACGAAATGCATACTAATAATTTACAAGTGTAGCTTTTCAATTTTCTGTTTCCTTACATTTAGATGGGAGGTATTCATATAAATTTATCAAAACTATTTTGGGAAATGTTTAACGATGAATGGAACAATAGAATAGTCATATATATATATATATATAATGAATTTACAAAGTACAATTAAGCATCCTGTCGACTATTAAAGTGAAAGATATCAAATGTTTGTTTCGACATTAATGAAACAGTCTGAATATATGGCCGATGCACCCGGCTTCGGTCACCAAGGCCGAAGCGGATGACCATATGAAGATTACAGCAGAGGTGAGAAGAGAGGGGAGAATAATAAGAGCAAGAAAGAGCATTTTCGCTGTGTAATAGGTTATATAGCAGGGACTTTTCCCAATAGACGTAATATAACACGTGGTACAGGATTAGGAATTCTAGGGAATTTTCAATATAGACAAAGAGTCTAGTTGGGATTATTTTAGCAGATTTACGACCAGGGGAAAGAGGATTAAACAAATTTTATGAGCGCGTGATCTAATAAATAAAAGGATAACTTGGAATGAGATCAAGAAATAAGAATGAACTCTTTACTTTTGAATTAAAGAGAGAGAGAATGGGATAGAATAGAAAATTAAATTATTATTAAGAGAAATTATTTAATTAAAGTATATTAAAATATAAAGTCAGTATTATATATATAGTATCCTTATAAATAAATCAAAGAAAACTAAATTATGATGTTTATGGATTTAACTTCTAAGAGACCTAGTCATTGAGGGATTCTTAATAACAAATTTTCATCACAATGCAAGCCTAAATTTCAAGTCAAGGTTTTAGAAATTTGAATTTCTAAAGGATTGAAATTTGAATTTCTACAGGATTTTCTCAAATCCTTTTTAAAATTTTTAAAAATATTCGATGTATTTATCTGCAGTAGCTTAGGATATACTCAAATAACTGAATACGATCTGAGAAATAATTTGCCCTTTTAGACACAGTCATCCAGTTTACAAATTTTAATAATCGAACTTTTGTCTCACGATATTTGAAAAAAAAAGTGACAAATATTGTGAGTAATATCTCTATTTCATCTTTAACTAATTATATTAATTTAACAAAATATTAATTGAATAATATTTTTAAAATACGGTCTGGTTCACTTTAAAAATATTTGCAAGAAATTTTAAAATTCAAAGATATTTCAGTTGTTTAAAAGGAGTTTTGGAAAGGGGAAATTAATTTTGACATATTTTTTCCGGATAACTAGATAATGTTTTGTTTGCATTAAAATATATATAAAAAAGTCTCAAAATTAAAACTTAAGAGTTTCTGATGTTATGTTTTACATAAGTGAAGAGTAAAATCCCAGCACCAAGAAGGAATTATTCTATGCAAACAAAATTTGGGAGGCATGTATATACGTTTGAAAAGTGAAGTCTTTTTAAATTTCATGCTAGAAGAATAATAGTGGTGTTACTAGAGTAAGGTTACCAGACGTCTCGATTTTAGATGGACAGTCCAGATTTTTAACAATTTATCACGCATCCTGCGGGTTTTAAGAAAGTCCCGATTCTTAGAAAGAATGCTCGATAACCAAGGGTACGGCTTGAGAACGGGAAGGGAATATACGGTTTTCGACTTCGATGTAGCTACTTCACCAGGATATGAGCTTTATATTAATTTTGTAATTTTATAATGTTAAACTTTAATAATAAAAAATAATTGTTGAGAACTGATTATCAGAAACTGCTTATCAAAGCTCACCTTTATCAGTTGCTAGAATACGACCACTATTGTTGGACTTAATAATGAACAGTGAGATTTTTCGGCATTGGCAGCGACGAAAACATTTTGTATCTGTAAAATGAAGAGAGAATGTCCCGCTTTGTACACTTCCACAGATATTATTCTTATGACGACATGTTCCGCTAGTGATCTAGCATCATTTGAAACATTGTTACAAAGGAATTACATCTGATACAAAAATTAGAAACGGAGGGGAATTTTAAAGAGGAGAAGGGTCAGGGTGTGAAGAGTTTGTTGGTCGTCCTCGAAGCAATGCCTTCTCATATTGAGTTTTGTAACTGTCTCTCATACGATACACAACGTACCGCGTGCTAGCTCTAGTTAAACAAGTAATGTCAACAAATAAACTATCCAGATGATTTATGTTTGTAATTTATTTAGGAACCAAAGGTAGGTATTTTTAGGTACCAAATTTTTAATCAAGACCCCCCGCCCCCTGTTAATGGTGTCCCGCGTTTTGAGTTAAAATCTGGTCACCTTATACTACAGTCATTGTGAGTATAAAAATCACATTTTCTTTGAAAACACTATCCAAACTTCGTGAGCTTTATTTACCCGGATTGGGCGCGTGCGTTGTAAGCTTATTATCAGTTAAGAATGCCTTTAACTCATTGATTGACAACTTATAGATAACTAGTAATTTGCGTTCTTGGCAAGGAAGCCGTCTTATCTCCTAGTTTATTTACTTGCCATATTCGTGCAGCTACGATTAAATTCGTAGTATATCAATATAAATATGAATTTATAGCTTCTAGGAAGAGAGCAAAAAAAAAAAAAAAAAAAAAAAAAAGACCACTTACGTAAACCGAAACTTTATAAATAAATTGATTGATAACTAGAATTTATAATAATATAATGCGAGGTTAAACTTTGTTGGCCTTTTAGACCAGAATTGTGAAAATTACCGTGGAAGTCAACGTGTTTAGGAGACGATGAAGGCAGTAGCAGCAACTTCTTGAGTTTAAACGTGGCCGTGTAATAGAGATACGAGATGGTGGATTTTCTTTTCGAAATACTTGTGCATCTACTGCGCCTGAATGATTGCAGAATAGATCCCGGTCTCAAAAAACAAGAATCCGAAAGCACTCGAGCCACTACTTAGAGGGAAGACAGTCGTATTTACCGCATGGATGTGGTGCATCGTACAATATTTGCAGCAGAGATTCCAGCTTCTGATGTCATCACAGTGAAACAGCAAACTATAACAAATAAATGCTTGAGAGATATCTCCGAGAAAGACCAGTGTAGTATTCATGTCGCTAACTTCAAATCACTGCCATCTATAACTTCAGTGATGTTAAGGCTAGAGCTCACCGAAGGGCGGAGTGGATATCTCATATGAAAGCCGTTTCTGTCTTAATGCCAATGATGTCTATATGTTTGTTAGAAGGAAATCAGGTGAATGCCTGAAATCAAGCTGTCTGCGGCTTAGACCCACAGGACCTATAATAGGAATCATGGTAAGGGGAGCATTTCGTGTGATAGCAAGAGCATTCTTGTGGTACCTTGATAGAAAATTTGTACCTCAGCCTGGTGATTGAGCAAGTGTGCTGTCATTCTCGATCAGTATTCCAAGCAGCATTTTCTAAATGGATAAAAAACTCGTTTCCATACCGCAGCTGTCCTCTTAAGTGCTCCGTAGAGTGTTGACATTTTACTTTGGCCTACAAGATCACCATATCTTTCTATCATAGAGCATGTATGGGATTTTACTCGATGGCAAATTTAAAACCAGTACAGACCGTTGTTGATTTGGATGATTGTGGAGGATGAGGATATCTACCTAAAGGAAAACACACTCTGTTAATACTACTAAGTGATTTCAAAGAAAACATTTTTAATTCATATTAATATGTATCACTTCATAAGAAACTTTTAATGAAGATATTTATTTTAGTTACGAAAATATAATAGCATGTTGTTGTTTTTTTTGTTTTTGGCACCTAATCTCTCTTTTCGTATTAGCTCTTTGTTTCGTATAACATGGATTCGTATAACATGGCGATTTTTTGGAACGAAACTCCCGAGTTATATGGGAGTTACTTGTACATATAAATGAGGATCATTCAATAAAATCCTAGAAATTTCGAGAGACGGTGTTTGTAGCATTGAAAAGTACCTCAAAAATTCTTCGTCATAACTTTTCCTGCCATTGAGACCTTTTTCGACCCTTTTATAAAAGATTCACTGGAAGCAATTCATTGTTTTGATTTTCTCATGATTTCCGGTACCAAATGGAGAACCAAGGTCTTACGATCTCAAGTGAACCAAGGTCTCACAACTCAAAGCGGCAGTATCAAATTTTGATTTGGCTACAAATGACTGCCAAATCAAAACCAACTTATGAATCAATGTCAAATTTGTTTTGGCTCCATCGGACAAATGGCAGCACCTAGTAATACACACAATTGACTTCAATGATATCATTTATCTTCAAATACAAATACTTTTTGAACCGTCGTCATGTAGTGATATTTCTTTCTTTGGAGTATGTAAAAGAAACATGTTTTTCAAATTTAAAAAAAATAGTTATTTAAATTAATGTAATAGTTAAGTTTTTGCTTAATTCTTTATAGATCGTTTTTTCTATTAAAAGTTAATTAAAATATATTTTAGATTTAGACTAAAAAAACTCATTTCGCTTTTATCAAATAAGATAAATTTGAGTTTGAATACCTCATTTATTAATGGGAAGTGTGTTTACTATCCACCATTGGGTGCTTTTTAAAGGGGTCAATTATGCTTCTTTTGATTTCTTTCAATGTTCCACCACATAAAATGGAAAATTTTTATCAAATAATAACTCTCTCACGTTAATCTTAATTCTTTCAAATTAATAAAGTTAGTGATAAGTATATTTACCACGCCCTTTGAAAGGATTGACTAAGATTTATATGAATTAAACAAGCTAAATAACTTTTTTTAAAAAAGAACTTGAGAAATTAAAGTTTTTATAGTTAAAATTATTCAATATCTTTATTCATATCTAAATAAATAGATTATACTACACACACATTAAAAAAATATTTGTATAATTTTATGATCATGTTTTCTTGCTTAGGAAGATGATCATAACTTTCAATTAAAGGAATATTACGAAATGAAAACTAAAAAAAAAATGATTCTAAATTTCATGTGAATGAATGTAATTTTTGACAATTTTGATGCAATATTTTGTGAAGTTCTTGAACAAAAAATTACATATTTTTCAAAAATGTTTTTTCTTAGATAAGAAATAATGATATTTTGTGAAGTTCTGTTGTTCTTGAACAAAAAATGACATATTTTTCAAAAAAGTTTTTTCTTAGAAATGAAATAATGATATTCTTGAATCTCATGTGAAGTCACAAACTTATATGCCAAAAAAATATTTTCTTCATTTGAATTCAAGTTGGTACATTTTTTTTTTTTTTTGCTTCTAACAGCGAGGAGTATTTCTGAAGAATTTTCATCATCAACTGATCTAAAGGGAAAAGAATACGATGAAAGTTCTCAAAAAGACAAAGAAGAAGGTAATTTGATAAAAATAACTAAAATAAATTAAACATTTTTTCAAACGTGTATTAGGATGTTTTGAATTTAATTTTCTTCATAGAAAATTTTACTTATTAATATATGATAAAAAGATTATCTCTTTTTCCCTTTCGTTTTAGAGATTTGGAGTTGATAAAATTTAAGGATTAAAAATGTTTTTTCAATGCTAGTTCAGAGAGAAAAATTAAATATTCCAAATTTTTAGCATTGTCTACTTAAATTGTAACATTTTATAATATTCAAAGCTTAAATAGATTTAGTATACGTAAAATTTTCTGTAACTAAATAATAACAAGAAATTTTCTGGTTATATGGTCAAGTGTATGATTATATTATAATTTTTCTAAATATATAAAATATATTGTAAAAATTTCAGTTATATTTTTTACATAAAAATAAAAATTATTTTTCAAAAAAGATTAATTATAAATAACTGTAATAAATACAAAAATAAACCAACTTACTTTCATTGCTTAGTATTTTGTTTCAATTTATGCGAGACATTTTTTTAAATTTTATTGAAAAATTCATTAAACAAGAGATTATTCATTGTAACAATCTAATTGTATCTTTCAGTTACTTTTAATACATTTTATTGTCATTAATTAATATTATATAAATTATTTTAATTTAAAAATTGAGGCTAAAATTTATTCAAATAATTAATATTAATTACAGTTTATTAAAGATTTATTAAAACACTTCAAAATTATTAGAGTTAAATAATTGCGATTTCAACAAATCATTTTAAATCCAATATTTCCAGAGTAGGATATATATATATATATATATATATATATATATATGTAGAAATATAGATGTATCTATGCATATATATATGTATTAATATAGATGTATTTATGTATATATATATATGTATTAATATAGATGTATTTATGTATATATATGTATGTATAAATATATATATATATCTGTTTTAATTTATTTCGTTCTAGAAATATAAGATTTTTTGATATTGTGTAGCATAAATCTAAGGAATAAGTAAAATAACGTTAGCAATAATGCACAACATAAAACGAAATTCGTAATTAATGTCTTTTTTATTTAATGTAAGTGTAATTAATCTAAATTAAATACATTTTTAAATAATAATGAGTTAACTGATTAATGTGTAGAAACGATAAAAGTGTTCGATGGCAACGGCTGTTTGAAAAGTAGGATGTTCCGGACAATCACCATGCAAAGGAATGCGTCAAAAGAGCAAGTTATAGTAAGTATTTAGAAACTTATAAATTTCATTTGCTTTGAGATCTGATTTGTAATGTTACATTTCAATGTCATTCTTAATCCTTTCAATATTAACTTCCATTTAAAAAAAAAGATCAATAGTCATTGCAATGTCGTTTATTATAACAATACTGAAACTAGCTTTCTCTATACAAAAAAGGGTAATGTAACGTTATGAAATCCTTTAAAAAAGAATATAGCCAAACTTTTGGATTAAAAAGTTGCAAGACGAAACATAAATGCTCCTGATAAGTAATTACTTAATAAGTAATTATTTCATCACAGACCTTCAAGTTACTGACGGATGCGGTAAGAGAAATAAAATGAAATTGAGTGACTGGCATAATTTTTCTAATTTTTAAGACAGAACATTTTTATGCAATTAATTTTAGCTTACTATAAATTATGCTGACAGATAAAAAAAAATTTGTTCAATTCCTTTATTATTCTATTACTTCGAAAAAAAATGTAATAGATGATATATTTATTTCGAGTTACATTTTGAAAGTGATTTTTAGAATCTTCTAAAATTTAACATTAAGAGAGCAATCCAAAAATCATTAAGAGAGTAATATAAAAATCTTAGCTTAATGTCTAAAAATGCATTATATTTTTCTGAGAAGCAATTTCTGGCATACATATATTCAGAGCAAGAAAAGTACTGTCAATGGTTATAAAAATTTAAGCCATTAAGGTTAAGCCATTATAAAAATTAAGGTTCAATAAATCACTAGAATAAAAATTAGAATCAAAAATTGAAATTTGGATAGTGATCAAGAGGAATGTAAATTAATTCATAAGTATTTTATCAGATTGTTAAGAAAATAAAGGTAAATAAATAGTGGTAATTAAGTAATAATGGTGATTGAGGGTTAGAGGAGGAGTAATTATCCCCTTCAGACCCGATACAAAAATAACAATTATTTTTCTTCAAAAATTATCGTAATTTATTATAACCATTATATTATATTCAAAAATGATAGCGTTAATTTTCTTTGTTGTTGGGGGGGGGTGAGCTGGTGTTGTAAGTATCACATGTTCTTCAGAGTTAAACTACTACAAATAAAAAATTAAAAATTGGAGTATTATATTAAAATTACATTTCATTTTTAGAAGTTAGAAATATACTTAGGCATGAATAAATTCTCTGTGCTTCATGGAATATTTTGGAGCAGTTTCTTGAGTCATTGAAGAGCAGAAATATTTTACAGATGGAACAGTGCACTATAGTTAGAGCTTTACATTTTGGTATTCTGTATTTACGCCCGTGACTTCTATCGCCCATCACTTCGGGCACGTCTTATATCTTTCTTCCTTGTATTCCGCAATCATGTGGTATACAAACAACTATCTTTCGTTTAGCTAGAGGATCGTTATCCTCAATCGATTTATCCGATGAGTTGATAGAGGAAATTCGACATCGCGTTTGCTTCTCCTCATAGATCAAAGCTGCGGCAGCATTTAGTCTGAAGGAAAAGTAACCAAGGATATATTTTGTGTGTGCTCCGATAGCTTCTATTTTGAGAGATATCCTATCCAAGCACTACTGATTTTGCAAAATCAATCATATATAAGATTACTCTTACTGTCTATTTTTTGTTCGACTTTTCATTCGGTAGTTGCTGATTTAACGATCTAAGTGATCTACGCTCCCCATCAATTGATTGTAATTTTTTACAACTGCAGGGCATTTCATATTTATGTATTTTTTTTCTTTTTTGGATTATAGACTATATTTTTCCACAGGAAGTTTACCACTTTCTGTTGATAACAATAACGCATCTCTGTTATCAAGCCATTTGACTAGGCAACTTTTTTTTTTTTTTATCACATCGTACAATTTGATCAACAGAACCACGGCCATATCTTTTCATCTCACGACTTGTTTGTAATTTTGCTAATTTTGAAACTTTGTTTTTAATTAGTGTTTCTGTTTCAAAAACTTTCTATTGAATAGAATTTCAATGTAAAGTATCTACCGACGTAAATTGACGATGAAGGTTGCAAATAATCTGAAAACTTCAGTGTAGTTTTGCTTCCTAAGTCGAGGTCACTTGTATCTTCCGGAGGTTACACATCAGTTCCCTTTCCTTTGTAGAATATGAAATCTAAAGGCAATCCATATGTAGTCCACATAACAAAATCTTTCAGGGCAACAGGGTTTGGTATCATATTGAATATTTGGTTTAATTGTCACAAATAGATCGAGAACAAATAATTGAAAAATGTAAAACCAAAAATGACTTTATCCCTATTGAAAACCAAAGCATCACTTGTGATACTACAATATTTACAATTTTCTCAGGGTTTACTATTTACGGTAAATTAAGATCTATAAATCTACACAACATGGTTATATATCCCTATATAATACCTATATTCTTAAAATTGATTATAATTTGCAAATAAATAATTATAAAACATTTTCTTATTCGGAATGAAGAATTCATGTTTACCTCTAAAACTGGCTTGCTGAAACGTAAAAATGAACTAGAGCTGCTATCTATTGATGTACAAAAAAAATTAGAGAAAGTACCCAGAACTGTATCACATATGATACTACCATTTCTAGTTGATTTCCTTCTAGTAGGTTTTATTTAAAAAAATCAGAAGGTTGAGTATCACACTTGTGATACTACTGAACTCTCTCTCAGGAGTTTATACTTTTTATTCTTACTTTTAGTATTCAATTTGAACACTCTAATTATAATGGTGTATATTATATAAAAACTCTCTCTCTTTCTCTAGTTGTACTTAATTGAATAAACAATTTTTCCACAGGCTGCAGCTCTAAGAGCATTTCATGTATATGATGACTTGAGGTTATATTACATTACAGATGCTTATGGTAAGTATTAAGTTCATATATAATAGTTCATAAGTTCAAATTATATATATATATATATATATAATTTGAAGATGTTATTTTAATTTACTTTTTTTATAATTAATATTGTCAAGGAAATAAATTTAATATAATACTGACTAAAATGATAAGAAAATATTCGCATTATATTAAAAGGGAAAATTTAAAAATATTGCAAGTGTTGAAATGTTCGTTATTATATAAAAAAAAGCTTCAAAATTATTTTGTTTAACGAAGCACTGATGTGTTATAAAAAAAGCGTGCATTATATTTGTACGACTAAATTTAAATAATATCTTCTGCAAAAAACAAGCAACAATTCATACTTTTTTTTAAAGATGCAGACATATTTTAAAAGCCAGTATAAAAAATTTAAAGGATAATTTCGTTTTAATGCAAGCTTAAAAATAAGAAGTATTACAAATTAACTAAAATTAAATATAAATGTGAACACAACAGGTTTACATTTTATCAAGATGAATCTTTTTTAAATATTTCAGACTCTAATGAGAAAGAATTAGACGGTCCTTTCCCCCTCCAAAACCTAACACGGAAGGACGGAAGGACAGCGATATTTCTCAGGTTTCGTTCACCTGATCCAGAGTCAGGTTATATCAAAGTTTATCCAGGAAAATTAGGGTAAGCAGCAATCGAAAAAATTTCTTTTTTCTCGTTCATCGAATGTATTTATAGGGCTTGAAAACTTTGTAATAAAAATGGTAATGGTTGAGATTATTTGTTATGAATAAAATAATTTATTAAAGCGATACTTTTTTATTAGAAATGTAGTGAAAAACTAAATAAAGAACACCCTAAATATTTCAATAAATTTTAAAGAAAATACAAAATATTGATAAATTTAATATTTGAGTGAATGGATTTCAGGAAGGATGGATTTATTCATCACAAAAGTAATTTTTTTTATGATATTAATTAATTTCTAGTCTCCTCGCATATGCATCCAGAAAAATATTTTATTGCCTTCTGTTTCAATCCAATTATATTACATGTTTTTGATATCAGTATTTCCATTTTTTAAAAGTTTATATTAATAGTATAAAAAGAGGTAACAAAGAACTTCTAAATTTATAAATTTTCTTTTTATATTTAATACATCCTTTTTTAAAACAATTTAATGAACACTTACATCAAAATAATCGAAATTGTCATTGTAAGAAAACATCTCAATTAAAAAAATTTTTTAACTAAATCTATTGCAATTTATATATAACACATACCCAAATTTTATCTCCTTCACACCTTAGTATCAAGAAAAATAGTAATTCCTTAATGGTCGTTTTAGTTTCATTACAGAAATAGAACACCATAAGAAATTTATTGTGAGATACAATAAACAACAAATATTTTATATTTTGCACAACAATTGGTTTAATAGAAAGGAGATTGATTTACTTAATGGACCATCAGCGTATCCCTTGCAACTTTGTGTATCTCTTCTTCAATGAATTAAAAAATTTTACTGTTTCTCATTCAATTATTGTGGTTCATCTTTGCAAATCATAATAAATTTATTTAATTTTACATTAATTCAAAACTCTTCAAACCATAGATTGATGTTCCATCTTTATCAAGAGGATTCAGCAGTTCATAACAAGAGAATAAGATCTACGCATAAACACTCTGATGAATGATCAAAATATAAATAAATGAAAAGAGATGCTTATAATATTCCGCTATTAAGAAATATTCAAGCTTTCTGTGTTTCATATAATCCTTTTATTTATAACGAATGCATATGAATGCAATTGCAATGAAATGTAACATAAAAAAAGTTATATTATAAAATTCTACATTATATTTTTTAAACACACAGTAAGCAATATATATTTAAATAGGCATATATTTTCAGTTTTAACGTCAGTTTATCATTACAAATTATGACTTCAATTATATTAACACGAATATATCGTTCATTATAATTTATCATTTAAAAGAATTCATAAAATAATTGATGCCCAAAAATCTGCTGAAAAACAATCGTTACAGCTGGGGTATAAGCCTAAATCTAATGACTGTTAACGTATGAACTTTTCATATTCAATGTCTCAAGTTATACAGTTTTACACAATTTTTTAAAACGTTTTTCTGAATTTCACTTGGTGTGTGTGTGTGTGTCATCAAATTTTCGATCGTTAATTTAACCAACGTCCCATCAAGCTAGAACTCCGAAACCTTGGGAATCGTTCTCACTCGCCTAACAATGCGATATTTAGACATTTGCGACAAGTTTTAGCTAGTAATTTCTTCAATAATGCAGTTTATCCCAACCACTTGGCGCGATTTCAAAAATTGGCACCAAACTTGGCGATTTTTTTGTTTGGCTGAACGTTAAGTCCGTAAAACGGACCAGAGTAGCCACATTTGGCAAAATACTGCCAAATAATTCTTGTCGCCAAGAATGATTGGGTTAAACTGCATTCCAACCATTTAATTTACGGGATGAATTAATTAATTTTAGTTACTTTTAACGTTTTTATGTATTTCACTTGGTGTGTGTCTGTCTGAGTGTGTATCAGTGTGTCATCAAATTGTCTATTGTTAATTTAACCAACTTCCCATCAAGCTAGAGCTCTGAAATTTTGGGAACTGTTCTTATTTGCCTAACAATTCAATATTTAGATATTTGCGACCAGTTTTAACTAATATTTTAATAATTTTTTAATAAACTTTGCCACCATATAAAAACGTTGTTTTTAAAAACGTTGGTTTTTATTTCGAATTATTTTACAATAAGCTTTTGAAGAGATTTTATGATAGCTTTGCTTATTAAACTCTGAAGTTCAAATTCTGGATTAGGAATAAACCATTTGTCATTGCTTAGTATTTTACATAATTTTTTCTGTGATTTTAGCTTTTTTTTTCTTAATTTTCTTTAGTAGATTCATTAGGTCTTTTTTTTTATTTTGACATGACTGGTTACAATGAAATTTTTTTCAGGAATATTGATGGTCATCAGGTGATTTCTGTGACGAGTGATGACGAAGTAAATGATGTAATGGAGAGAGCCCTAGAAAAATTCGGACTTGATCCAACAGATGTTATGAAATATAGACTTAGTGAAGTGTCCTTAGATAAAGGATGTAAGAAAATTTCTTTGAATCTCTTTTTTAATTTAAATTAATCAGATAAGGTCTCAAAGATTAGTATCGGAATTGAAATAAAATGAACGTAATAAATTTAATATTTAGTGAGTCGAATAGGGCTAAAATTTTAATTAACACTATTAAAAATAAGGTTGACGATGTTAGGTTTCGATCCAATTGGAAATATTTATTACTGTTTTATCTGACTGTTAAAAAATCGCATCTGACTTTAATTATAGTAAATTTCATAATATTTTTTTTTTCTTTTTGCATTATTCATGACTTTGAAATTTTGGTGGCAAATAAAAACACATTTCAGAATATTTTACGGTTTCCAAACTTACCACGCATCAAAATACCTTAATTGTGTTTCAGCTTTATTTACGAATACTCCACATTATGCTTTAATCTGAAAAAAAGAATTACACACACACACACACACACACACACACACACATATATATATATAGTTAAATTAATATTTAAGCAAATCATTAAAAACAAATTAATATTTATGCAAATATGATAAAAATTTACTTAAATAATCAAACAATCTAAAATGGAAAACTGAAATATCAAAACTTACTATTAAAGAACCGAAACAAAGCCAGGCATAATTTAGAAAAAAAAAACAACTTTTAGGCTAAAGCAAGATTTAGAATAATGGAGATAATATATAATTAATTTTGCTTCATACTATGGACTGTAATAATATACGTTTATACCAGTAATTACAGATCAAACTATCTCAATTTAGTTAATTAATTTAGAAAAAAAATATGGTAAAAAAACAAACAAAAAGAGAATTCAAAAAATCAGCTAAAGCAAACGGAAGGTAAACATAGTAATCTTCAATTTTGCTGCAAGCAACCAATTTACACATAACTAAACATCTAAAATTTTTTGAAAGCAATAAATATCTAAATAAAAAGAGAAATATTAATAAACGAAAAAATTAATCAAAAAAATAATTATTCTAAATAAAATATTTACTAATGGAAAAATCAGAAAAATGTGTTGAAACTTTTCGAAAACTGCAAAAACAATTACCTACAGAAATTAGGTATCTAATCCTATAAAAATGTATTACAAAAACATAAAACAAAGCATTAAAAAACTATTAAACTTTTAAAATCATATAAATCAATACATGAATTTCATAAAAATACTTACTAGAGAGAGTACCCTACTCTACTACATGAAAGAATTCCCGACTAAATAAAAACTGATAGATCGATTTTAAAAAAATCCCCTTGAGTAAATTTATTGATTTAAAAAAACATACTTGCTTAAAATCATTTAACAAAAAATGATAGAAAAGATATTGAAAAATCATATTTGACAAAATAAAAAAAAACCTATATATATATATATATATATATATATATATATATATATATATATAT
>BMAW01005436.1:101542-148680 GCA_019974015.1 Nephila pilipes
TATATATATATATATATATATATATATATATATATATATATATATATATATATATATATATATATATATATATATGTCAATCGATCAATCAGTAGATTCGAAGGTTTTTAGATTTGTGTTGTTGCGCACTCTACTAGATTTACTGATTACAACACATATGTTATTGGTCAAAGTTTAAATATTTTATATTTAAAAATACTTTTTGTAATGTGTATTAATGGATATCGATTATTTTTGTTTAAATTTTGATACTGGTTGTAATGTATTGAATTTCTCGTTCCTTTTTTCAATTGTAATATTTCAGTTTTTTTCTTTAGTTTTTTTAGTTTTTCATTATGAGTTTATCCCCTTAACGATGATGTAGTTACTGATTTTGTGATAGTTGGATCCATAAAACTAGTTTTAACACATATTTTTCACAATAAATTATGTATAGTATTATATTACATGAAAATCTATTTTTTTATATTATTCTCTGCACTTAATTTTTTATTATGATATTTAAAGCTGATTTTTTTTAATTGGTTGTAATTTTTTTGTAATGAATAAATTTTACTATGGATAATATTATTTAAGCAAATTTTTGACGTATTTTCATTAGAATATTTTGTTTACTTTTAATTTCAGTTTTGGTTAAATTGTTAATTAACTGGGTTTTTTTTCTTCCTATTCATTCTGTAGCACTTTGATTTTTTATATCTAAATAATTTTTAAATAACGTTTTAGAAGCTATAATTTGTATTTTTAATGATTTTGCTTTTAATATATAATAAATTTATAAAGTTATAGTTCATTTCTTTCTTACTTTTTGGGAGGAAGTCCTGTTTATTTACAATTTTTTCAGGCTTAGTTTTGAATTTTTGTATATTATGTGGTTTTATTCTTATAATTTTTCTCTTGTTTTCATTCAGTTACATTCTCTTTCTTATTAATAGGGTAATATAACTTTATGTTTTCTATTTTTTTTCTTTTTTGAAAATATATGTTGAATTTTTTTCTTTTATCTAAAAAATAAAAATGTGTAGATGATATTAAAACTTTAATTTTTTTTGTTGATTTTGTTTGTATAATTCCTAAATATTTTGAACTACTTAATTATTTTAATGAATTATTATATACACCCAACTCTTTTTTTACACGATTTTGAAATAACACGGTTTCAACAATGTACTTTTTACCCGATTTTTTTGTTCTAGCACGAATCTCCCCCAAAAGTTTTTTTTTAACTCTAATTTTGACAGTGTAATCAGAAGATGATCGGCTTATGCCCAGACATGTGTGAGTGACTTGGTCTTCTTCATGGCTTGTTTACTTTGTATTCTGGAGTTACGGGGAATACCCAAATTTTATAATCACTTTTTTCTTTATTTCGTTGTACTTCAACCTGAACGCTGCATTTCGGTTTTCAGACAAACTGTAAATCCCTGACGTCACTGTTTCGACCACATTCATTCACTTTTTTTACAAATGTCTATGCATTTTTCCTTTTTAATTATTCAAGTCGATAATGACGAAGTCAGAGGTGAAATTCCACTGGTAACGTTTGATTTAATTCGCGAGGGTTTGGAAACTTGTTACAAGAATGGAACAGCATTTTCTTATGATTCTGACACGGAGCGTGCAATAAATTTCAACGTAATCTTAAGTTTTTTTTTTTTTTTTTTTTAACAGGATATCAAGAATTACATATACAACATGAGAATTCCCCCCCCCCAAAAAACCCCCTCTAGTAACAGACTTTGTAACAACAAAAACAAATCAAAAAAAAAGGTCGTTTATAACGAACTAAATTTTTCATTTGAATCAAAGCTGACAGTTGTGCTTGAAATATTTACTGATGATAGTATTTTCGATCCAATTCGTAATAAACTTGCAAGCTTGTTATCAAGTAGCGATGAATAGTTGTCAGTAATTTTATTCCTAATTTCAGTTTGAATTGTTATATGTTATATGTGCCTATATAGACTGAATTTTCCCTAAACGCTAATTTAAGAAAATTTTGTAATAAAAAGTAATTATTTTGGTTTTATAAATATGTAACATGGATTACATTATTTCTTTTTTTTGCACAATTTTTTGGGAAAAGTAATGTGCTTTATTTTTGTTAATTATTTATGCATTGTTCATTAAACATAAATAATTCGCATCCTAAAAGGATTAAGGCATCACCACTACCATAGTATTATACTTCAGAAAAAATAAATTTTATCTGATGCGAAATTTATTATTTTTTCTTCATTTTTAGCCGCCCAAGGGGCTATTATTTTAGTAGGATCGCTTTTGGCGTACCAGATCACTTTTCAATTTCTTTTCGTTTGCTTCAATTTTAACTACATTTAGCTTAAATATATTCAATTTAATAATTTACCGTTTCCTTTAATTTTAATATTGAAAAAGTTAACTATTGTCCATTTCTCGATTTTCATTGTTTATTTTAATTCTTGTATTTGATTGAGTAATTTAATAATAATTATAAAAAAAGGCACACCTTAGGGTGGCTAAATCTGTTCTTTTCAAAACTTTGCATAGAACCTTTTTTTATAATAAAATTATTTATTCTTATTCTGCATAATAAGATTATTATGTATGTTTTTAATTATTAGAACATTTATTTCATTCACATTATTATCATTTTTCACTACACTAAATATCAAATAATTTTATTTAAAATTTAATTATAATGTTTGAAATTACAAAACACTTCCAAATGTGCTTTAGAGCAATACATCAATAACTAATATTATTAAATAATTTACCAGATCTTGATTCCAGATCTTGATTCCAATCTTTACCTTGAGAAGGTGTATACGGTTTACAGACTACCTGTTTTAACCATGGAAATAATTTTAAACTAATTGTTGAGTTATCTGAATGATAGGAATGGCTCATTCATAGTAATCTGAAATAAATAAGCAAATGTCAATATATTTAATATTATAAGTATACTCAACAGAAAATTTGAAATCAAATTATATTAAAATAAATGCTGAAGAAATTAAAGTAAAAAATATATAAAATAATATATAAATGAAATAATGCAAATTTTAAATATCATAGCTAAATTTTTATTTCAACTTTCTATGGGTTGTAGAGCAAAAAGTCTTATTAAATCATTTACATAAAACTTTAAGAAAATGAAACAGTAACAAGAAAGGAGCAAAAGGTATTTATCTATTAATATTACAAATAAACTAAACTAAGGTTATTTATCTTGAAGTCATATGAAGCAAACGAGAACATGTATCAAACTAATTATTATTTATAAGTGCTTTAACTAGCTAACTTATACTAGCTCCGGACTTTATACTAGCTAAAATAGTGATGCAAATTTATTCTGATTTTGGTAGAAAGTTAAAATCAGTTTAATATTCTAATCATTACTTTCTGCAGCGCGCCTACTCCTTTATTACAAATGATAAAGCTCCTTCAAACTTTCAGTATCTCCGAATTTATAGGTGATTTATTTATTAATGTGTCTTTGAGAAGCAACATGGAGGTACTTAGGAACCCAACTGTTCAAACCCACCACAATAAAATTGAAATTCTACAAAATAACATATTATGAATGATAGCATGAGCCAGATGGTTCGTGCGAAACGAAAACATTAGAGATTCGCTAAATATATCCAAATTCCAAAACTACAATAACTTTATAACTGAAATTTTTTAAAAAAATGTAATGAACCACCCAGAAACCTCCATTCAAGAAATGAAAAATTATAAAAGAAACTATAGAACATGTTGGAGTTTAGATTAAAAAACACTACCCCTCTGCTTACCAAACCAACAGCCAATAGAAAGACTCCTTGTGTCTCACTCGAGACAAACGGAGATTTATCCTGGTAAAAAAAAAAATAGAAATACTCACAACCTGAGTAGCTGCTTCCTGATTGGACAAGCGCCTTCACCCTGTTCTCACCTACCCCTCTATCTCACCGCTTGCTCACCACGATTCTACACTTTAATTCTAACGACTTTTATTTTATTTTAAACATTTTTTTATTACCCAACTGCTTATTAATAAATGATTTCTCTTAACTCTTAAAGTATTTTTTAAATTTTAAATTTAATTAATCTGGGAGAACATCCAGTTTAAAAAAGGGTATTGGAAACGTATAACCAGGTTCAATTCAGATAGGAGATAGACCCAAATAGGACTAGGTGCTCTATTTGAACCTTCACTATGAACATGGGGGCGACGGACCTCGTAATTTTAAACCTTGGTTAAGTGACGAAAAGAACACCTGAGTTGGCTTCTCCCACACTATGTCATTGGGAGGACTTATATTATACCCGCTACACGGTGGATCTTTAGTGGCATCAGGGCAAGATACTATGACGCGAAGCTACCATGTCAGCTACCATGACCACTAGACTACAGCGGCCACTTCGAGTTCATAATAAAGATCAGGAAAAACTTAATTTAAGTTTCAAGATACTACTTAGTCTATATTTAATGTATCCTCCTTGAAGTAATTTTTCCTCATGCGGGTATAAACTTCCAAATTATGGATTTTTTTTTATGATGGTTCTTTCAGCCGAATGGAAACAAATATGCAAAAAACTTTTACCTCAATTAGAGTTAAAGAAATAATTATTTATGAGTAATCATGAATCTATCATCATTCTTAATGATGCTAAGCTTTCACATTTTTTTTTTATTCAGTCTTTCAAATATAGTGTTTATTCTTTTATTTGTACAGTAACTAACATATTAATTATAATTTTACGCTATAGCTTTCCTGATACCTATGTTGGTTTATATTTTCAATTATTCAATATGTGTATTTTTCTAATTGATACGATAAACAAAAGGTAAAACAATAAATATAAAGTTTAAATAAAAAATTATTGCAAAAATAAGAGTACAAAATTCTGGAGATGAACTTACAATTTCATTGTTTTTTAAGATTGAAATTGCAAAAATCATTTGAAAGAGAAGATATCATTAATGCCAAATTTTTATTAAAGTAACTTAAACCTAACTCACAGAAAAAGAATTTCTTATAATTGATAATTCTATAAAAATATTTTTACAAAGTGAATGATTATGAGTTATATTACATTTAGATATGCGATAATTTAGCGAAATGGAATACCATTGGTACTTCAATAAATTTTTACATATTCAAATTTCTACCTCAATTTTATTATGAATTGTATGGTCATCAATATTTTTTTTAAAAAAGTTCTTCGTTTAAATTAATAATAATTCAAGTGATGTTTTTCTCTTTTTTTAATTTGAATATTATTATGAAAAGCTTTAATGATTTTTGAAATTACATGGATTAGAGCAAAATCTATTACTATGACTTCTCCCCCCCCCCCTTTGTATACTCAGAGAACTTTTCTATTTAAACAATTTTTTATTACTTTTTTAAAATTAAACCTCATAAGTCATAGTATAAAACTATATATATGTTTTAAACATGTTGTTTTCAAACAATTTTCCACTTTATTGAAAAAAAAAATCAGAATTTTGAAATCAGAATTCGCGTTCAAACCTTCGTTCGTGTTACAAAGAGTAAGTTCATTCTTTTTTCTTTTGAAGCTGTTCATGAAAGACCGATGGATAACCAAGAAAGTCCTTGGGAACTAATTAAAAATATAGCAAGAGTAAGTGTTATTTCAGATTTCATTGAAATTAGAATATTGGAACAAATTCAACATTAGTCGATTAATATTTAATTAATGTGAAAATTCTCTTTTGAACAACACTCCAATATTTCTCTTTAAAATATAACATTAATTATCTTTTATCTCATCTTATAGTTATTGTTTAAATATAACATTAATAGCAATTAATTAAAGAGAATTTCAATTAAGTTTAAAGATTTTATAAACATAGCATGCACGCTTTTCTGCAAATGTGTTTCCTTTGGTGAGTTTTTATAAAAGACAGCTAATTAACGGTAGAAATTGCTCTGTTCTAAAAATTTCGTTTAAATATTATGCCTATTAAAATGTACTTTAATAAGGATATTTTCGATATACAGGAATCAA
This sequence comes from Nephila pilipes, assembly GCA_019974015.1. Classification (NCBI taxonomy): domain Eukaryota; kingdom Metazoa; phylum Arthropoda; class Arachnida; order Araneae; family Nephilidae; genus Nephila; species Nephila pilipes. The sequence continues at coordinate 107,546 of BMAW01005436.1, forward strand.
TAAGACAGAAAGAGCTGACAAGGTTTTGCTTACGTCAGAAAGAAGATTTACAGAGTTCTTCAGTAGCCCTTTTTGTAGGAAACCTTCCACCCAATTTATCACAAAGACAATATGAAATGCTTTTACTAGAAATGCTAGGAAAACGTAAGTATAACTTTCGTATTAATAATAGTTGTTTACTGAAAAATATAATTATTCACTGAAGTATATTCTGGTTAAAATTAAAAAGATATAAGGGGAAGCTCTAAACGAAAAATATTGTGCCTTTCATTGTTAGAATATGTATATTAATAGACAGATTTTGAAATTAGTGAAAAAATATTTATAACCGTGATATAACCTAGGATCCTGTAATATCATAGTAATAAATATAATGGAAAAGTTATACGCATTCGAATATCGAATACTGAAGACATTAATATAGAATAAAATAAGCATTTCTGATTATTCCTCATTTACATGATTTAGTACAAAGATGACTAAATAATATTTATAAACTTATAAATTACTTCAAATAGCCAAATTTATCAGTTGATTAAAGTGAAAAGGTACCATATCTAAAATTAAAAATTATAGTTAGCCATAACATAAATAAAAACTACGATTATTTTACGGAGCTCTTTTAATTAGATATTCTCATACTATGAAATAAAATATAAAGAAAACTAAATGTGTATTATTTGGTTATTATTTATGCACGCAATTTTTTTTCAAACTGGTCAAAAGTGCTATTCATTTATTCTTCCTAAAGACGTTAATTTGAATCCCAAATATATTTCTTAAAAGTTGCTATTATCATTAACTGCTCATCAAATATATGGCATATGAGAATGAAGAAAGATTTTATATAGCTATTCATAAAATGCATAGACTTTTTTTTTTATTTTAGAGGATAGACTAAAAAAAAAACTTTAATAAAGAAACGTTTTAAATTTATTCTTCTTACAGCATACAAATTCAGAGACCTCGGTCCAATTTATTACGAATATGGATCTCTCATTATAAGTTACGACAACGCTGACATTGCCGTGAAATGTTTCTACATGCTTCGAGAAACCATCTACGACGATAAAAATCTTCTAGTCCTTCTCCTGCCAAATCTCCTGCCGGATATGGTGCCTCGAGGAATCAGGGTGAGTAAATCTTAAGTTTTGAGACTGTCCTTGCTGAAACAGTTCTCAAACTAACAACATTTTTAAAAAGAAAAATACACCATTAATAATACTCGTATAAGTACTAAATATTGCAGCAAAAGTATCAAATAATCATACCTCGTCTTTAAAATTTAGAATAATACAATAAGAATGCAGATTTTCCCTTTGACAAATGAAACTAAAAGCTTGTTTGCAGTCAATAAATGAGAACTGAATATGGGATTATGATACTTATATACAGGAAATGTTAGTTGAATCAAATAGAAATGAGTGGAATATATTAAAATATGCTGCTGTGAACGACCGTAAGATCGGAACATGATAATAAACAAGGTCATTTCCAGCCTGAGAAAGTTTTTCAAACTTGTTTTCTGTTCCTTACCATGAAGCGAAAATAGATTTTAACTCTTTCAAAATTATTGAGAATAACGTAATACAAGATAATAGAAAAAGTGAGTGAAAGAGAATATGAAGAAAATAAATCATAGAATGTGTAAATAAGAAATTTATCTTAATTTTAAGAAAACATAATTATAAAAATATTAATCAGATCTTTTATAAAATAATTAATGAGATTATAGTAATAAAAGCACGAATCATGATTTGTGCTTTTTCAGAGTGAATTAGACTTCATAGATATTCTTTTTCCATATTCACACAAAATTTATTGAAACCTTTAAAAAGAAATAATATCTCATTATTGAATACTAAGCACTAAATATTATCGTACTATCCCAAATGTAAAGTGACACCTAAAAAACGCAAAATATTTTATAAAGACAGAAAAAAAATGATGAATTTAATGTGATCCATTCATTTTACATAAAAGAATATATATATATATATATATATATATAATTTAGTCAGTCATTGCATTTATTTAAAATAATTAATAGCACAAATTATTATTTATAATAAATTGATAAACTGTTACATTCCATTACTTAGACTTCGCTTTTAGTGCGAGTCAATTCTGTAAGTGGAAATGATTAGTAAAAAAAACCGAGTTATACTCAGGCTAACACGGTAAATTTTAAGAAAATGATTTAAAAACGATAATAGCATCTTTCTTTGATTACAAAGCCAGATTCAGACTTCACAATTGTGAAAAAAGGAGCTTCATTAATGTATTTGTTTCACCTTTAGGGAGTCGAAATTTCAGATATATCGATATTTCTATTCAGATCGATATTTTGATTAGGTTCCAATTCTTTCGGGAACTTTCCATTTGTTTCCAAATCCACGCCAAGGTAAGGAGTGACTGCTTAAACTTCCCTTAGTTGACTGATGACATAGTTGACAGATTGATTAGTTGACTGATGGCTCATATTTTTATCCGGGAATTTAAATTTATTGCAGCTAAACACTAATATAAATGAAATGGTACATTTAGGTATTTTTCTAAAATTAGATAATAAAATTTTCGTGTAGTTCTTAGAATAAAAAGACACTCTCCCCTTCAGGACTTAAAAAAACACTGGTTTTTTACAACTTTACTTTCTTCTGGTTTCTTCATTTGGTCTTCAAGTTTTTAGAATCGTTTAAACTTTATAGTAGTTGCATATTTTTTATATAACCTTTTTGGAGGAGAATGTTTGACCTGCAAAACTAGTTAAAACCGGCTAATCTGTTATGAGCCAAATTCGTAATTTATAAATGTTATAGTTCATATTCTTTTATGGCTTATTTTTCCCCATTTGTTTTCAGTTTTTCATGTCTAGATTTGAACTATTACATATATTGCGGTTTGTCTTTTTGGTAATTGTTTTTATCCAATTAATTTCTCTTACTTTGTTTTTTTTTGTGTGTAAATTTCGTTTCCTTTTCTTTTTTCCAACTAATAATTGTTCATATTTCTTCTATAATCTAACAAAATTATATGGAATTTTTCTTTGTAATTTTGGCCAAATCTATTTACTTTAGTTTTTGTAATTATGTATATATATATATATATATAGTCGATCATCTCGCTTACTGTTTGTCACGTATAGAGAAGAAAAGTGTTTTCCCGGAATGTAATAGGACTTTGATGAGTGAATTTGAGTCATTTATAAAATGAATATTATTTATTTCTGTATGGATGCAGTGTTTAATTAAGGGAAACTAAGGTAGTACGTATTCCATGGAGAGAGCCAAACCGAAAAAGCTAAGTCACGACCTAACGGTCGGTATTTATACCCAGCAATTTCTGACATCATATCGAAAATTCTGGAAACTGCTATGAATTAAAGTTGTAGTAATTTATACGAGTGAAAGTTGGTTCGTATAGATTTGGATTAATTTTATAAGAAATTAAAATTAAGTAACGTTAAAAATATATTAATTATGTGGTATTATCACTATATCCCCTTCCGCAAAAATGGACTCCTGGAGTCGCCTTTCTAGCCACACAGTCTGGAGTACAAGGCAAATTGTAAGACTTAAAAATTAGTTACTATCATTTAAAATATGTTCAAATTCTAATTCTCGAAACAGGCTCTAGGTTGATTATTATTTTTAAATATTAATTTAAAAGTGGCTACAATTAAAAAAAAAGAATTACTTTTCCAATTCATTTGTTTCCTTGTCCCTTGTATATATGTCTAGCTGTAGAAAATGTTACAATATTTTAAATATTTGGCTTCAATGTTTACACCAACAATTTTTGAACAAATCCATTTTTATATGAGGTGGGGCTATTAAATAACAAGAATAACGCTGTAAAACTTTTTAATCTGATTTCATACATATTTACTTATCACCTTCAATATACACTCCTCCTCTATACCTACAACACTCCACTCGAATCTCCCATTGTTCAAAACAGTGATAGAAGTCTCCTGTCAGCTGCTTTAAGACACGTGCCACTCTCTCTTTCACAGCTTCAATGGACTCAAACATTGTTCCTTTTAATGCAGATTTCTCCTTAGGAAACTGGAAGAAGTCGCATGGCGCAGATTCGGAGAATAAGGCAGATGGTCTAACAAGGGGATGCTGTACTTGGCTAGAAACCTCTTGACAGACAATGCGGAATCACTTGTCCTTCCACAATTAGGGTCGTTTTTCTTCTTTCCGGAGCTCAGCACGTTCATGAAGGTCAATATCCATATTTATCAAATATTGGTCAAATATTGATAATAGTTTGACCTTCAGGAACCCAGTGAAGGTTCACAATCCTATGTGTGAATATAAAAAATATCCCAATCATCATTGCTATGAATTTTGATTTGCTCATTCGAACTTTTTTGGCCCTCGATGAAGAGGTGCTCTACCAGTAAATAGGTTGGCGCTTCCTTTCAGGATCATAAGTAAGAAAAAAACACTATTCTTCTTACGTTATTACCCTTTCCAATAAGTTTGGGTCATTTACAACGGTATTCAAAGTGTCAGTGCAAACACTTTGCGAGCTTCTTGAAGTTAAAACTGAGAATTTTAGGTACCATTTTGGCGCGCACTTTTTGCATGTTAAAATTATTACATACAATTTGTCGTAAGGATCTTTTAATAATTCCTACAGTCTCAGCAATCGCATGAATACTTAAACAACGATCATATAGAAGAAGATTACTGGTTTTTTCAATATTGTTTTTGAAGTGGAAAGGTAACCCTGGCGTGAATCATCTTCAACGAGTATTAAACGAATAAAATCTCTTTATGTGTAATTTCTATTACTTTGCCTAATTTTCGCGTTCATGAATTAGGGCCCTGGTTTTTTTTTTCTTTTCAAATGATGATTTACTTTGTATGATGCATGTACAATTTCTACGAAATAAAATATTTAAGATCCTATCAGGAAAACTCAAGGTTTTTTTTTTTTTGCATTATTTTTGCTGGTATCTTAAGGGGATCGGGAAAGCCCTATATCTCCCATGTTAAATTCAACAACTTTTTGTACCATTTTCTCAAAAATGGTGTAAAATAGGTTTATAAGCTTTGTTATGGAGTTAGAATAACATGTTTGACATATTTTACCATGTAATTTGCTTCCTAAGTAAAATAGGAAAATGTTCATTAATTATTTATTCATAATCACTCTTAAATTAGTAGTTTGGCACAATTTAAAGGCATAAAATTAATAATTCTCAAAAAATCTTCAAACACCCGAGTTAAAGTATGTAATATAACATTATATACATGTAATTAAAAACTGATTTCTTAAGTTTCATAGATTTTGAGAAAAAAGAATATGAACCTGAAAAATTCATGTTTTGAATATTTAAAGATTTCATTGATACTTTTATTGTATATTAAGAAGCTGAATTTAATAAAATGCTGCTTTGTATGAAAGATTATCATCTCCTTTATCCTTAAAGAGTTTTCATGTGTCTCTCTTGTATTATTTCTTTTTCTAGCATTTTTTTGAATTCGGATAGTTTTCATTATCTATCGATGATGCGTTCATTTTTTTGATTCCTCCTTACTTTTCACAATGTGATGACCTGGATGATTTTCAATCCTGCATAAAGTATGGAACTTTATTTATATTTCCTACATTAAAGCTAGAAACAGCGTCAAAAAACACCAAATTTTAAGTCTTCGGTGGTAACAAATACAATTTTCGGAACACAAGTCCAGATGACACTTAAACATTCCTGAAGATTCTGTGTTTTCCCATAAAGGCATTTTCTTAGATTCTCTGGATTTGGCAAATCTCTGAATACAAACTTGATTACTTCCATTATTAGTAGAGAAACATATGTTTGCTTGGAATGATCATACGTTTCGTCTTTTGCTTAAACCCGAAAAAAACCAAATCAACTTTCAGATCCATTTGGACAGAGTTATTACTCATCACTAAATATTACTTCATTACTCGACAACAATTGAAAATATTCATCCACAATGGCTTGCTATATTTTAGATGGTATCCAACATTTCCAAAATATACGTAATTCTTATGCAAGGACTATTCACCTTTTAACTTGTACATATATGCTACAATTACAGTTTTTGCAAGCAGGAAATGTATCCAAAACATATTTAAAAACAAGTATTCATATAATTTCGTATCCAGAGTTTGTATTTTCATCATATTCATTAAACTGAAAGGAATAATAGCTTTATATGGAACTTTTACAATTCCAACATTATCATTCGATTTAATATGTCTTAATATCACAGATTGTTTATTTTCCAACACTTTTACGTTTTTTTTTTAAATATACTCTTACTTCGTGGCGTTCTAAATAAGTTAACTAACTCTCTTTTCAAAGTAAAATACCACTATCTGAAGAAAATAGTTGTACAATTTAAGTGTGCAAGACAAGATACATGAAAAATATTTTAAAATGTTTAATAGTTTTGTAGGATATGTAACAAAACAAAAACTATTATACCCGATATTTAAAACTCACGCAAAGAACAATACTAACAGTTAAGAACTGTAAAAATCAAATACAATTTACTTTATTGTTGTCAATTCTGCAATCGTAAACAAATTAGAAAAGTTAAGCAGAGAGAAAAATATATGTAAAGCATTTAACTGAGATGCCACGTCACAAGTTATTTTACTTACATTTGCTAGCAAAAGCTGAATTTTTTGTGAAGTGCTCTAAGAAAGGAAGAAAAATTCAAACAATTCTGTTTTTTGATAAACAAGTATAACACATCATTGGAAAGAGAAAATATTAAGCTTTTTAATGATACAAAAAGTAAAAATCGAATTTTTGGTCGAATTTCACTTACCCTGTCCCCTTACGACTGGAACCAATCTTCTATTTTTTTATAGATGAATTTATTTTTAAATGAATTTTTTACATTTATATATAATCCTCAATATTGCTTTTTGACTTGCTGGGTTCCATATTTTCATTTATTTTCTTTCATTGTTACATTTCTTTCTGATTTTGTCTTTTAAATTTAAATTATTCTTTCATAAATTTTCAGTATATAACCTTTATATATATATATATATATAACTCTCTCTCTCTATATATATATTTGTGTGTGTTAGGTGACCGGAAAGTAATGTTTTTCAACATTTTATTCAAATAAATAAATTTTTATCAAGTTTATATTTTTAATCATGATTAAATCATCCTCGTTATTAACAAACTTTTGTCATCTAATGAGCAAATTTTTATTGCCGGACCGATACAAATCTATTGGTTTTCAAGCAAAGTATATAGAAATAGTATTTTGAACATTATTTGAATTTTCAAATCTTTTTGCCACTTGTAAAATGTTGTAGCGATCATAATAAATGGAAATCCGATGGCGCAATATGGGCGAGGATGGTAGTTGAGGTAAAACCTAACATCCCAATTCATTAACTATTTCCTGGGTTCGTCTTGTGCAGTGAGGTCTTTCATTATCGTGTTGGAGAAAAACTTTTTTTCTGTTAACAATCGTTGAGTACTTTTCAATTAAAGATTGATTTACTCTATCCAACTGCTCACATTGAAGGTCTGCATTTCCATTTTGTCCAGGTTTCAGCATTTCAAAAACAACGACTCCTCGAATACTCCACCAAACACAGAAAAGCGCCTTAACTGTACTTCTAGGCGATTCATTTGGAGAGAGCTACTGCCTTTTTCATTTTCTTTTATCATAGAGGATCCATTTTTCATCTCCAGTGATCAAGTGATCAAAAAACCCTTCTGTATTGTGCCGTTGAAGCAATAAGTTGCATTTGGTGGATCGGTTACATTTGTTTTCATCGGACAGATTATGCGGGACCCAAACACATGCTCTGCTTACTTTACCAATCAGCTGCAAATGCTCTTTGATGGTCGACCAAGATTGGTTAAGAGTGTTTAACAGTTCCTCGATTGTCTGGCACGGATTGGATTCCACTTCCGCTCTTAACATGTCATTGTTTAAAGTTGTTGATCTTCCTGATCGGTACGAGTCGGAAAGATCGAAATTATCGGATTTGAACGTAGAAAACATCCTTTGATATTTATGAACATCTAATGTGTTTAGATGCAATGCAATATTTTGGTAGCAGCCATTGCGTTGCTACCCCTGTGAAACTCAAAAAGGCTTCAATGATGGATATGTACCTCTTCTGATGTTTGTTTGACCATTTCGCCTAAAATTGCAAAAATAATTTTAAGATTTAATTATTTACGAGTAAACAACCTTCAAATTCCTTTAAGAAAACTTTGAACTACACAATGATCTGATAAATGGTTAACGAATATCGACATTGGCAAAAAAATGACATTACTTTCCGGATATATATATATATACAGAGAGAGAGAGAGAGATAAAGAGAGAGTGAGAGGTTATAATATATTCATTTCTTTTTTGATACTAATACATATTGTATTTTGAATCTTTGTAGCCTCTTTTAGTATTCGTGAATGTGAAGAGTGGCGGATGCCAAGGAATGGAATTGATATCGTCTTTTAGACGGTTTCTCAACCCGTACCAAGTATATGATCTCGAAAATGGAGGTCCTCTACCAGGGTAAGAGCTTTTATTTTATAAATTTATATCGGATTGCAAAATAAAAATTATTAAATTAAATTTATCGAAAGAGATGTTTTCCTTTTTCTCTTTTGAAAAAAAAATCTTATTATAATATTTGTAGGAGAAGTTTTGAGAGTTGTCTTTTTTTTTTATTTAAAGCATCTAGCACTTTAGTACTTTTAATCCAAGTATAACAAAACTTACAATCAAGTGCATAAACAAATAGAAATTTAAGAATAATCTGCATGTTTAGGAAATGTATTGGAGTGGGTGATTGTTTAAATATAAATTGTTAACATAAGGCTGAAAAATGTTTGTTTAGGATTGATTTATGAGTTTATATGAAAGTCTTATTGGTAGCAATACACTGGTGTTCAAAATTAAGAGAATTTGCATATTTTGTAGAATTTTATGAAAAGAATTGAGAACGAAATGTAAAAGTACTGTTTCGAAACAAAGATGCAAATCTTGTTCATCGAATACGAAAGCGTAAAAGTGTATAGGGGTGGAACTAGTCGAGGAACAAGATTTATAAGCGCGCGTGCCAAAATCCGCATTTCATTAGCTAAAGCATTTCGCCTAATTTCTTTTCTTTTCTTTTTTGCAGCAATCGCTTAAATTAAAATTCAAACAGTAAAAATCAGTAATGACCAACGTTTAGATGATGGAATGAGATTGAGAATTGTGGGTAAATTAGAAGCAGGCCAGTTTCAAATACAGTTTTGCAGAGAATTCGATTTAACATCCAGCATCGTGTTCAACTTATGAAAACCGCACTCACTTCCATGTCTTTGAAAGAGGCACTGTGACATCTGAGAGGTATAGAGAAGAGGTCTTGGAGTCCTATATCCACCTTTTCAGGAGTCCGATTCGTCCTGATTTCCTTTTAATTTATAACAACGCGAGGTCCCATAGATCTCAGCTGGTCGACGAATTTCTAGAAAGTGAGGATATTCGCCGTATGTATTGGCCAACCGGATTTCCAAACTTCAATCTTATGGAGCATACCTGGGACGCTCTGAGGAGGGAAATTGAAATTCGAAAGCCCCTTCCAAGAACCATCCAATACTTGAAAATAGCGTTGCTGAACAAGTGGGACCAATTGCCACATGAACTCATAAACTCCCTTATTTCTAGCATAAAATTACTTTGAGAGGCCTGTATATCTGTAAGAGGGAGCCATACCCCTATTAACCCATTTTTTGTTCTGTTCTGCAACTTCTGTTTCATACCTTTCGACTCAGATGAGTGTTACGCACGATAATGGGTGTGTATTATAACTGTTGAATTGTTATTATTATTATTTTGTATTATATCAACCTTATGTACACAGCAAATTTCATTAAAATCTATCCTGTAGTTCTAGAGATAATCAGCCAAATAGGAAAATTCTCTTAATTTTGAACACTAGTGCATATTTTTACTTGTTCGAGTTTATTACTAAGATAACATAACTAATCGTTCAGTATACTGTATGTTTACCAAAGAATTCCTCAACTTTGAAGAATTACTGTTACAAAACTAAAGAATTAGAATCTTTTTAGTCAAATTAAATTAAAAATAACACTTTAAAGTTCAAAAAATTATTAATGTTCTTTGTGGCTACTAAAAGTAACGCGAACAATATTCAGTCTATAATAGAACTCCCTTTCCTGGAAAATGAAGCCTCCAACTTCTTCCTCTAATTGTGGAAACAGCCAAATCCAAGCAAGTATTACCAGTAACAAATGACTCGGGTAAAAAGAATAGGCTGAAAATTTAGTCTTGCTATATGGCACAAAATGGATTAACCCTCGGCGATCCTGTTCCACTTCAACGTTTGTTGTACCCTTATAAAGGAGCATTGTTTTGGTTGATTTTACAATTGGTATGAAACTTCGCATCATTGCTAAACACAAGTATAGATTTAAAATAGCCTGCTTTGTCGAGCTCATTAACAGAAAATTATCTGTCTTTTATTATTTTGGGTAAGATTGAGTACTTTCGTAGCTAAAATAGTTTGAAAATCAATCATTTATTCCACACTTTCCCTACTGTCGTATCTTTTCGTAGATACTTCAAAAATAAATTGGCGCTCCTGTGGATTTATCACAGAGAAAATGGTGACTTTGGTCTTTATCTGTAGGTACAAGAAGCCCTGATGTAACTCCGTACGATTTTTTACTTTCGAATACTTAAAAGATAAAGGTTTTTTTTATCCGCTACTATCGATGAACATTGAAGAACCCAAAACGCGAATAACAACAGTCATTCAAAACGAAACACAGAACATGCTGAAAAAAGTGTGAGATGAGCTCTATTCATATTACCGTCTAGATAATATCGTTCGTAGTTATGGTAGTGATGGTCCCATTGGGCATTTATAGTTTTATAAACTTCAAAGGGTTATTTTTAATTTTTTATCCAAAAGATATGTAGCTTTTTTTTTAAAGTTTTGTAACAGTAGCATTTCAATGTTGAGATGTTCTTTTGTAAACACCCTGTATTATAAACACTTTTAGATCTTGATATGATATAATGAATTGTTTTCACGATGAAACTCTCCAGATTATCTCTAATAACAAGCAGGAATTCTTTACACATTTTAAAATTTTATAATTTTTTATTCCAATATAATTATTTGCTTATATATTTTTACAAAATAATATTGATTTCAATTTCAAAGAAGTTAATTTTTAAGCCTGAAATTTTTTTTTATTGCTGAATGACATCTGCTTTTAGTTGATGTAGTGCGAAATATACATTTAAATTTTAGGCTGCCGTAGCCTCGTGGTCATGATCGTGGACTCGCGGCTGTCGGTTTTCGTCGAGTCGTGGGTTCGAGACTTGATGACACTAAAGATCCGCAGTGTAGCCGAGTTCGATGCACGTTATATCTGTCGAGGCCTAAAGTCCTCCTTCAGGCGTGGTTTGGGAGTTAGGAGAGGGTTGCCTGTGCTCAGGTGTCGTCCTAGTCATTAGACCAAGTTCAAAATTACGAGGTTCGTCGTCAATAGCCCTCGTGTTGCTTCTAGTACGACGTTCATGAAACCAATAACCTAAAATCAACCAACATTTTAATTTTAAAATGAAACGAAATTAAATGGTTCGTCTGTTTTTTTTTTAAATAAGTGCAGAATAAAAGTAATTTATATATACTTGTTTTGCAATATCTCTATTGTTTTGTAATAATCGTGGCGACTACATATAACTCATTAAGGAAATTCTATTCAGTTTGAAATGTATGAAGTATAAACAAATGTTTTTCTTAAATAAAATTCTGGTTGTATTTCATGGTGATTAATGGAAAATGTTATCACTGTTAAATCCTCTTAATAAAATTGGATTAAATAAAAACCAATCAATTTTATAATCTTTGCTTTCCATTTACAGTTTATATGTGTTCCGTCACATTCGTGACTACAAGATCTTAGTGTGCGGTGGTGACGGCACAGTGGGATGGGTACTCCAGTGCCTGGACAACGTGGGACAGGATTCGGAGTGCCAGTCTCCACCGTGTGCTATCCTGCCTTTGGGTACTGGAAATGACCTAGCTAGAGTGCTCAGGTGGGGACCCGGATACACCGGGGGCGAAGAACCTCTCAACATACTCAAGGACGTCATCGAAGCCGAAGAGATCAGATTAGACAGGTGAATTTACGTTTTTGCGACAATTGTATACAGTAGTTAGTTTTCTATATTTCATTTTTCTTATATTAACTATATATCCTGAGGAATTTAAAATGGAATTGTGTGTGTGTGTGTGTGGTTGTAAAATAATTTTAAAATTCAATGTTGTGAATTTTCATCCATTTCGAATAAGATTTTATCATGTTAAAATACTTAGTCAAAGGTTTTTACATTATGGAAGATATCCTAATATAATACAAGGCAAATAAGGTAAAGAGAAAAATGTAACATTATGACATAAACGATTCTAAATACAAAATTGTGGATATGAACAACAAAGTAGTTATTGGATTTTAATATGAAGAAATAAAATAAAACGATATTAAGGGATGGATTAAATGTATCCTCGATATAGTATTTTATAGATTTTAACATTAGATATGTGGAAGTTCTATGTATACCTATTTTCAATCCAATCACTCAAAATGACTAGCTTAGAATAAAAATTAGTAATATAAAATTTTGCTAGTTATTTTAAACCTAATCTTTAGAGACATCCAGATTTCGATTCTGTCACTTACATGTGGTATCGCAAGTTAATAAAGTTCAGTGACTAATTAAACAGTCTAAATAATCACAGACCCAAATCCCTAACTTATATTTATTTCTTCTCTAAGGATAATCAAAATTCAAGATGCGTATTACGAATGTGGAGCAAAACCTCATGCCTCCTTAACTAAAGAATTTCTAAGAGCTTACTAATCTGAAACAATTTTAAAGACTAGATTCGAGTCAGAATCTAGTCCAACATTAAATTACTCTCTCTTTTCAATGCAACCACGTGTCTAAGTTTTTATTTAACCTTAAGATATCTCTTTATCTCTTTATTACTACTCCACTCCAACCTCCTCATCACTTCTCTTTTGCTACTGCTTATTCCTCCAAACATTTATTAATAAATTATAACGAACTGATACAACGAAGCCAAACATGAATTATATTTCAAAGTTTTTATTATTGCCTTTTTTACGATTATTAATTCTAATTATCTACCTACAAATCTTTTTTTATCATTCCACATTAGTAGTTATTCTAGTCCTTTGTGAATGATTACATAAATTGACACCAGGTCTCAAGACCACACTTTACCTCTGATACATAACACAAATTACATATTATATCTATCTGATTTCAAGTCAGTATATTTTTACAAAGTTCCCAGTGAGATTTATGGGAAACATTAAAAAAATAATTCAAAAATTCAGTTAGATATATATCCCAATTTTACAGTCAATCAAAATGACTGGTCCTCCTTTATCTAAGTATACCATATGAATATCTCAAAAGGAAAAAAGAAAGGGAAGAAAATGAATTTATAAATATATAATTGATCCATTTCGTTAAAAGTCACGAAAAATCTGAGAAGTTTGATCATTATAATTTTGAATATTTTTTTCTAAAAGATTTTTTGGAACAAAATGAAGCGATAAACAACATGTTTACAGACTTATTAATCATTGAAAAGCGAAATATATGAAGAAATTTGATTTTTAAAATTTTAATGTTATTTATATTTATGAAAAATACTGGAATCTATATATCATTATGTAAAAAAGAAATTGATTTTGCAGTTCCTCATAAAATCACGTAATACCAAATTCTAAATTGAGAGTTACTTTTAGTTTAACTTGAAATTTATTCTTTCTACATAGAATTAATAAAGTCAAACCTTACAATTTATGTTAGCAACACAGTATTATTTTGTAATGTTTGACTTGCTTAATTTGTAATTAATAATTGTAATGATTAACTTTTAATTTAGGTCAACACATAAAACTGAAATGTATAACACAGACCAAAAAAAGTTAATTTATATGGACCAAAAACATTACACTTTTAGTAAAAAAAGGTTTATTTTGTAAAGCAATACATCTTCAAATCGATACTATTATTTTATAAATTGCATTATTATTTTTTTCTTCAAAATAAATGGTTCAAATTACATTGCTCAAAACACAAGGGGAGCAAGCAAAGAAATTCGTGCGAGACAGCAATGCATGGGCATAAAATGGGAGAGAACACGCATAATAAAACGCAATACAGAAGAAAAAAGAAGCAAAAAGTATGTACGAGAGTTTTAATTCTTTGAAATGATGAAAAGAACATGAAAAGTTGCTTCAGAGCAACAATTTGGTTACATGTAAGTCACAAAAATGTATTGTTTGGAAATGATGCCAGATACTTAATGTGGAGTGTGATTCCTTTGAACAGCGAAGACTGTTTTACATCTGTTTTGCATGGAAGCAATTAGGATACCAAAAAGACTTCAGGGAATACTATTCCAGACCTGAGGAAGTGCAATCCCCAAGTCCCGGACAATAAAAGGAGGCTTTGGTCTCACTGCAATGCTTCGTCCGAAAATGTCTCAAACATGCTCGATCAGATTTAGTTAAGAAGAGCATGCAAACCACTCCATACGCTGTATTGTTTTAGCTTCAAGCATGTTCTCCTCAAGACAAGATGCATGCAGTTTGGTAACATCATTCATCAAAAGAAACTAATCAACAATGCCCGCAGTCGAAGATACAATATGAGGTCTCAGATCTCGTCTGCATACTTTTGGAACGTCAAATTACCAATCTGAATGACGCAGGTCCGTACGTCCACCTATGTTGATTCTATACCCTATCATCAAAATCCCTCGTCTGTAATGTGATCTTTCTCGAATGAATGTGGGATTATTTCGAATTCCATTTTCTCTCCAAAAACACGTTGAGTGTCACACTCAACTCTGACTGATGGGACGCATCAATAAACAGCATTTGACCCCAATAACGTAGCATCCAATTTCATTCACCATCAATGCACACTATAATGTATAGAGATCATCATGATGGAGCCTATTTTAGACTGTTTAGCTTGATAGCATTCGACCTGTTTCCAAAAACATTTGTCTTTGCAGCTGAGAAGCATTTCCTTTTCGGTCTTAACGAGTTGTTAAATAGGATTTAACAATCATCAGTTGTAGTAGTACGTGGAGATCTTGTCCTGGACGTCGTCTAACATTCTCTGTTTCTTCGAAACGATTTCATAGTCTTGAAATGACACTCCTTGCTGCTCCTAGTGTCCGCTACCTTCTTTATATTTGCCTAAATTCATTCTCCCGATAATATCCTCTAGAGACCCAAGCTCATATTTTTCAACCGATATTTATCAAATTTGAGATTAATATTTTTATAAGGACTGCAAAATAGCCTAACATATATAGTCGTTTTTCAAGAAAATAACAAATATCTGTATTTTTTATATGTCCATTATAAAGGGCATTGGGTCTTCGACCTGTAAAAACATATTTTATTAATAAACAGAAAAAAACCGACGTAAATACATATTTGAATTAACAAAAATACAAGATGCAGCTTTATTTAAGAGCTTAAAAATGAAAAATATCTTATAATTTATGAAAAAAATTACAATTTTTGAAAATCTTACTACACACACATACTAAATTTAAATGATTTTGTATATTTATATAAAAACAATATCGAGTAAATCTATGAATGTACCTCCGAAAAACAATTACTTTGCACTGCTAAACAAAAATACATACTGAATTTCATTCACAATATTTTTTTTGTACAACCTTCGTTCTTGCACTTTACTTATATCCGTCATTTTTGGAAGATCTTTGATTTGTTTTTGTTTTTGTAAGAAAAGTGGACTCAAGTCAAGTTTTTCACGCTTACCCGTACCTGTTTCTTCATCACTAGAAACAGTCAAATCAGTAGGCATCAGAAGTTGTTCTGCAATTATGGCTCAAAAATCTAAAAATTGCATGCACTAACCACCTACATTTGATTTTTCATCTTCTCTCATTAAAATTCAAGCATTCACAACTCTGAGAAAGAAAAAAATTGTTTTGACCATCTATTTCTTTGTGCGTTTCTTAATTGTATAATAACTGATCTTGTGGTTCTACTCCAAGTTTGGATGAACATAACAAAACAGCATTTTTATCATACAATTTTACGATGCATATTTCCTCATCCTGACGCCCTGACATATCAGAGGAACCTCTTTCCATTTTTGACATTTTTTTTCCCTTTGTGTCACCATTAGAAGGCTCATCATTCTCACTTGAACTGTATTCATATGATATTTCATTAGATATTAAAATTTCATGCTCTTTGCGGCTATCTTTTTCTGCACCTACATCACTAATATCAATGTCTGACACATCACCATTCATTAACTACTTCCAAATTTTTTCTGAATCTTTTTTCGACATTTGAACAACGTCGATCTTCAAATTATTCTAATAGAAATAAAACAAAAAAAAATTATGATTACGTTGAAAACCACAAATTAATTTTAAATTATTAGTATAATATTTCTATTTAAAATTTAAATTTTAATTTCTGATTGACTTTTAAATTAAGAACTAAAACAAAAGTAAAGAGATATGTTTTGTTTCCAGAGATATGTCTTCCAATTACAAATTCTTATAATTAATTACTAATAAAAATTTATTTCTAAAAGTGTACAATTAACTCAGAAATTTTTATTTTAACAAAATCACATATAATAAGTAAACTGACTTATTTTAGAATGTACTTGAATTACTGAAATCATAAGAATTAATTCTGTATTTAATTTAGAAAATCTGTGCCCTATTTCAATAAATTTTAGAAAAGAATACATATCTAAAAAGAAGTATATAAATTTTTATTTAACATAGAAAAGTCTATTATCTAATTTAACCATCAAATATTAATTTTTGAACATTCCATTACTTTTTGTTAAAAAAAATACGATACTTCGGAATGGCAAAAATTAGTGTGTATGAAATTAATCAACTGATGAAGACCCACTATCCAATAGAATGGACATAGATGAAAATGTAGCTATTGTTTCAAAATAATTCACGTAAATATTTAATTTTATTATTTCAATATTTAAAATTAAATATCAGTTATTTTAGTATCAAAATACTCAGGTGAAATAGGAAAAAAGTGAACTAAAACAGTGTACTTACCTTCAGTCGTCTTTCTTCTGTTAGTAGCCATTTTCAAATGAAAATTTAACAGACATTCTACCGCTTTTTTCAAAGTTTGGTTGTATAGATAGCAGCGCCCGACAATCCAGTATAATGAACTGTTTTAAGATTTAAAACTGCAATGATTTATTTTACATGCAAGATACAAATGTCCATTAAAATGGATACTGAGTCTCAGGAGGATATGTCAAGCTATGAGTTCCCTTAAATCGCTTTGCTGCGACATTTTCGAATTACTTTTTCACGAAACAAAAGCTGAACCATTGAATTTCACAATTGGAAAAGGTGAAACTTATATGATCCTCCTTCTGTTGGTTTTCGACGTCATGAACACTGATTTGCATTTAAGCTTTCTTTTGTTTCCCCATACGCCTTAAATTTTGAATTATGTTCTTTAGCAGTCTGACTATTAAAATATTTTCCTTAAAACCATATGTTCCCCTAATTTTTTGAGCAGTGTATTTTCTTTTGAGCGTTATTTCCCTTAATTTTCTCTACTAGAGAACAGAAATACGTTTATTGGTTGTTTTTCCATCTACGTTATATTTTCTATTGTTTCAGATTTTAAAAATTTGTAACAAGAATTTAAAAAAAAAAAAAAACATAGCAACATGTTTCTTAAAGGCCAGGTTTCTAAGACTGATGGATAAACGATGTGCATGTTAGTTCTAGATTCATATTTGTAACAGCATTTGACCATGAGATTGGTAATATGTTTGGTTTTAGAAAGCGGAGAAAATCTTATAATACGAATTCAGTAATGTAGCTTTTGTAATGCAGGCACAAAAAATTCCCCTTTAAATTTCAAAAAAAGCTTGCATGAGGAAAACCTAATTTTATTAGCTTTGAAAACGCTTTATATATGAGTTTATTTTAATAAAATGCATCTTTAAAAAAAATCCTCATTTATATACTTAACAGCTTCTATATATTGTAGGGTATTTTTTCGTAAAAGGGCTAAAACTATTTAAAAATATCTGTTACATTTTCCATAGATTGTTTACGAAATTTTAATTATGTATTGAATATTATGAATGCAGTATATATTTTTTCCATAGGATGTAACAATAAATAATTTATGATTTAGAATTAATATGAACAACTAATCAATTTAATAAAGAAAATTTATGTAACAAATAAAATGAATTAATTTACAGTTAAGGAAATGAAGTTAAATTAAGTTTAAGTATAACTGTAATTTTAATTAGTAAAAATTGGTATTAGAACCTCTCCTAAATAACTATTCAACTTCTTTCTTTGTGAAGCTTTGTTCATTTCAAAAGTATGAGAACAGGTTTTTTAATTAATCAATAATATTATATTTGTGTGACTTTATTTTCTTTTTGTATCTAGATGGACAGTCGTGTTCCATGTAGACGAAAAAGAAGAAACTCCCGGTGGTAATCCAGGTAGCTCTCAAGATAATACAGCAATCTTTGTGATGAACAACTACTTTGGTATTGGGATAGATGCTTCGCTCTGTTTAGACTTTCATAACGCCAGGGAAGAAAACCCAAATAAATTCAACAGCAGGTAAACTGTTGCACAAATTCAAAACATACAGCTCATTCATTAAACTTTCTTCCAATTGTCAGTGAATAATTTAAATCTTCATAAGAAGTAATTGCTACTTTCCTTCTTAACAGATTTCACAATAAAGGTGTTTATGTAAAAATGGGCTTACGAAAAATGGTAAGTCGTAAGACGTGGCGCGACTTTCACAAAGACATACAGCTAGAAGTTGATAACAAAGTGATAGACTTACCTCCTGTAGAGGGCATCATTATCCTCAATATTCTCAGGTACATTATAATCTGTCTTCTATCTCTTATTTTGCTGCTTTTCTCTGTATTACATTATAAATAGGGATTGTATTACATTATAAAGAACAATCTAATTATATATAGAGTATAGTCAAAGTTTTTTCAATTTGATGACTTAATGCAAAACAGACTTACTTTGAACATTTAATGGATATCATTTAATAAATTAAACTCATTTATTTCATGAGTAAGGCAACTTAGGCACGTTGACTATTGCTGAAACATTTTTGGCGTATTCAGAATGACCTGCAAATGCTCTATTGTCTCAAAAATCGTTGAATTTTCAGCTTCATTATTCAGTTTTTTTTAAAAAAAAGAGAGTAGAGGTGAAAGGTTAACCTAGAAAGAAGACATTGAACCGAATTGCTTTTTTTTTTACTAATCGCATTTAATCACTGAATCACAAGGGCAATATGGCCTAATCTATTTTCAAAGTTTTTTTTGAAGCTTAAGAAGAGGTCTATTTTTGATAGATACTCGGGGCATCAATCGAATATGTCTACATTCTTTAGAGCAGAATGCTATCTACACAATTAGGTACAATAATCAGCTGAAAACTTTCCATCTGTTTACTTTATCGATGGCAGCCAAATTAATAACCATGTTGATTTTTCACTTGTAATTTTTTAACAACTGTATTGAAATTGAACAACATCTATTCAGAATTTGGCATGAATGTAACTACTATTTTTATTGGCAAACTTCGAGTACTAACAACACATGCTATCAAATAGATCAAGTAGCATAAAAGTGTTACTAAATTTTTGATTTGTTCGGATATCCTTTTTCTTCTTTAGAATTTCTAAAAACATTTCATCTTGGAATACCATAGTAGAAATTCAAAATAACTTTAAAGGGTATGGATATCCTTGTGTCATTTGCTTTTACTGTAGCAATACTGAAATTTTAAGAATAGAAAGGGCTGATCTCTTGGCTAAGATTACAACCAAAAGAGTTAACCACTTAACGCACTCAACCGAGTTAGTTACTCCAGTTCGAGAAATCAATAATTTTCCATGCCTTTGAATTAATACATGCATCCTTAATTTTAATTTCATTGAATTGGTTTGATCTGAAAAGTTTTCTAAAGGTTTTTCAACATTCTTTTGTGTATGAATATAAATTTTAAAAAAAACTTCAAAGAACTTACCACTTTTGATTTTTAGTAATGCGTTAATGTTTTAAGGTTCCGAATAAGCAAATAATGAAGAACAAGAAATGAATAAGCAAAAAATAAAGAACATGTCACGCTCTAGAACATTCCATCAGTTCATCCTTTACTGACAAAAAGAGTTTTCCCTGACCATTCCACATAGATTATCATGCATTCATTTTTATACAGTTTTTAAAAAATCACTCATTTCCTTTCTAATAATGGTAATTTTAAAGTGTATCTTAACAGACTGTGTGTGTGTGAGAGTGAGAGAGAGAAGCCGAGCCCTTATTAATATTGTCACTTTTAGTGCTGGTCTTTTTTGTACTACTGTTCTTTTTTTGTTTTGTTTTGCTACATTCACAATTCATTATACGTAATACTTTCCAAAAATTATTTTACTTAAGTTTTTAAGTAAAGCATACGCATTTTTAAAATTATACATAGCCTTCAAAAAATATTTATTCATAAAGGAAAAAGAAAAATAATTTTTTTTCGTTTACAAATTACAGAATACAAGTTCTGAAAAGAAACAGATTATAACAAATACTTATAAAAATTAAACTAATCTGTAAAAATATTTGAAGCAGAATGACGGATATTTTTATCTTCCAGTTGGGGCTCCGGAGCTAATCCCTGGGGCCCCGAAAAAGAAGATCAGTTTTCCAAGCCCACACACCACGATGGTATGTTGGAAGTAGTTGGGGTGAAAGGGGTTGTCCATATGGGGCAGATTCAAAGTGGACTAACAAGTGCCATCCGCATCGCACAAGGAGGGCATGTAAGTAGACTAAATTATTAATATTTTCACCTTTCTCCGATTAGAGAGGGTTTTTTTTTGGGGGGGGGCAATCAATAGGTATGAATAACAATATGAATGTATAAATCATGAAAGTAAAGGTATTATTGACATACAATTATTTTAGACAACATATTACGAAACTTCGTGCTTAGAAACTGGTAAAAAAGTCATATCAATCAAATTTGCTAAATGATTATTTGTACATTACTTCAAGGCAAATCTTCAGTTTTTCCAAAACTTTTTATTAATGATCCATGTGATATCGTTTATTTTCATTTACTTTACATGACATTTATATCAGTCAACC
Organism: Nephila pilipes; assembly: GCA_019974015.1. NCBI lineage: Eukaryota > Metazoa > Arthropoda > Arachnida > Araneae > Nephilidae > Nephila > Nephila pilipes. Next base: position 128,845 of record BMAW01005436.1, read on the forward strand.
TTAATTCACAAAAATCACTTATTCAAAGGCTTTTTCATAAATTATAAAGAACAACGTATAATCTTTTTTGCCTATTGTGTTTTTTATTCAATACACAATAGCTTAAAATAATATATATTTCAAACTAAGATATCCATTGTTTATTGTTAGAAATATGAAGCAAATAAAAAAATTGAGTTTAAAATTAACATTTTTCATTAAACCCCCCCTTTTTTTTTTCAAAATAAATCAAATAAAATATTTAATTTCTTGTGTAATTGAATTAGTATGGAAGGATTTCATGCAACGCATTTCACTCACTTTGAGGATTCTAGAGGCTGCGATAGTTGAGTTCTCATGACAACCAACTTACAGCAGACGATGTTTCAGTCCAGACAAAACTCGAGTCTTGATTCAACTAAAGACCTATCCAGACCAATATTCGCCGAGGCTCAAATTCCGGACATTGGCATCACGTGGAAGTTAGGAGAATGAAGTGCCAGTTCAAGTGTCGCTAATTATTTGACCGTAGCTCAAAATTACGAGATCCTTGTCTGATAGCAGTCCACGTTACTTGTAAATGCAACTGAAACAAACATTCATTAACTTTAATCACCATTTTTGTTGTTTTCCAGTTACGAATCAAACTGCACACAGAAATGCCTGTACAAGTGGACGGTGAACCATGGATCCAAAGTTCAGGTGAAGTTGTGGTTCTCAGATCCGCTCTTAAGGTAAGCTTACTAATCTAAATGTGCCTTGTTTAACTCTGTATGTGTATATCTATTTGTGAAAGCGATGTTTTGTTATGTATGCATGTATGTAAATTATTGTCTTTCATGTAAAACTCACAACTATCTGCATATAATACATTCTCTCACTGATCAATTATTCATATACGGCACTATTGCCTGCATCATAAAAACTTTTTCTAAATTTCTTACCTTTCTACAGCAAACGATTAAGAAATTACTTCAACATGTGAAATAATTTATAATATATAAACTGTGCACGTAAAAAGTAATCCGTCATTATTGAAATTCATATTAATATTCCAAAGGAGCATGAATAACATAAAACACTTTTAAATCATAAAAATTCTTCGAAATAAAAAAATGTTTTATTGGATTCCAAAACAATTAACAGTGAGACTAAATACCACCGTTTTTACATCAAAATTATATGATTTATGGAATGGGAACGTTTAATTAAATATTCTTCTGTTTAGTACATATGCATGTTTATGATTTCTTTATTGGTTTTTGTGATTGCTTTTGAACAATTAGTTCAATAGAAAGAATCTTGACATTTTACTGTTTTCCTTAAGCTAATTTTAGCGTTGAATTTATTTCAACTAGAATCATTATAGTGGAATAAGTTGTGCAGCGCTTTCTAGTAGTTGCATTTAGTTAAATTGGAACAGAAGGAAGGGAAAAAAATCCCTTTAGAGTACGAATTTTCTGAATTTGTGAGTGAGAACCTATTTCTGATAAGTTTACAGTAATGCATTCAAACTCACATTTACTCATAAATAATTAAATTTTTTGAAGAATCGAAGATACCTCCTTAATGAAAATAATTCAATCACTGAAAAAACTAAAGAACAATGCGTAAATTTTTTGTTTAATTTGAAATTTTAATGCATACAGTTTTCCTAATTAAATATGTTATACTTGAATAAATATTGTATAACTCAATGATAAAAAGAGTATGGGAATTTTGCTGAATTGAAAAGGACCAGAAAATTAATTTAATTGTAGATATCTATCATCTCATTGAGTTTAATAATTATGATATTTTTGGAGAAGCGTGGTATTTTATTTTACAATGAGTGAATGATAATAATAATAATGAAATCAGTCTAAAATATAAGATTGTCCAATATATAGAAATGTATATGAAATCCAAATTTTAAATGGTAAAAGTTAATTCCCCCCGATAGTGCTTATTAATATACGATCAACAAGATATAGTTTTATAAAATACAGAAAAAAATTATGGCACCTAATTCTCAACTTTTTTAAATTTTAATTTTCAGGAAATTGATTTAAAAATTATAACATTCTGATAAATAATACGTAAACAAGCAAAGGACATTCCTTCATTTTAAGAAAATTTTATTCTGAAATATTAGATAATTTCCAGAAATGGAAATTAATAGATTTAAATTTTTAATTACACTCATTAAGACATTTTTGAATAAAATTCCACACATTTATATACATAGGTATAAACCCAGATATATACATATATAAAATACAAACTTATTATTTTTCGTATATTACAGATTTATAAGCAATTTCTGCTTTGAAATATATTCTATACTTACTGTTTTTACCTTTTAGCTGAAAACACATTTTTTTAAATAATTGGAATGGACTGTTGCATGAAATAAGTGTTTAATTATTGCATGATTATTTTTCACTGCACTTAGCACATGAAACGATTTAATTACGTTTGTTACGATTATAAGATCTATTTAATATTGAAATATATTTCAAAAAGAAAAATACTTAACAATATGAACTTTTAATTTTAAATTTTTGGAAATGTAATGAATGACTGCATTCATTTCATGACCAATATCATTTCAGCAAAATTTCTACAGAAAAAGAAAAACTTAAAATAGTGTAAACTATCACATGGTAATATAATCTAAAGAATATAATTAAAGCAAAATAATCCGATATCTTATTTTTTTTACAATATCATTTGAAATAAATAATAAATTAAAAGTGAGCTAAAACTTTATTTTTATTCTATAATGAGAAAAAAACATTTAACTACAAAAGAATAATTTTTCTTTTAAAAAATGAATTTTCAAGTATAACACAACATTATAAAGTTGAATTCTTTTTTTAAACCTTTATAATGGAACACTGATAGAAGAAGTATATAATGCACTTAATATAAGGATAATAGAACGATATTTTATGCAGAAAGAGTCTGATATCAAAACATGTTTACCATTCTTCTTATATCAAGTACATTATACTGCTATATTAATATTTTAAGATATTAATTAATCAATAACTTAGAACTTATTATTTGAAATAATTCATATAATAAAAAAAAGAAATATTTATTTTCGTTCTCATATAAAAGGTGGGAAATAAATAAGATAAGAATGAAAACAAAATTGTGATTTAATTTGTTTTGAGTTTGAAAATACATATAAATAATCTCTTTAGGCTTAAAATTAAATTAAGTAAAATAATTATTGGAAATTATTTTTATTTTTAAAAATATAAATAAACTATCTACTTTGTTTTAAATCAAGAATACAAAATATTACTTAATTTACACAAATTTCATGAATCTGAGAATAATATACACCAATGATAATATGAGCACTTATAAATAATTTTTAAGAAATACATTAATCAGGTAATACATGCGTAAATAAGTAACCTTATCGTAAACAAATAATCAAATAAATATAAGTAATATTCAAAAAATAGACATGTATTATAAATATCAAACGATTTAGCTTATATTTAGTAAGAAAATTTAAATATTATCTTTCTCACTCTACTAAAGTAATTAAGTTAATTTCAAATAAAGTAATTTTATATTATCTATTTTTTCAACTATATTCCAGTTAAAATTATGCCTAAAGAAGTAATGCTTTAAGTCTTTTTAATGATAAAGATTGTAAAGAAACATAAATATAATTTTATAAAACCACTATTCCAGACATTATTTTACAATACATTTCATAGTATCTAATAAATATTAACAGTTTTTTTCTAATAATTGGGGCATATATCAAATTTTTCTCACGATCCTTCTATTTAAAAATTTGAAAACTTTTAATTTCAATCCTATTACATATAATATTTCTAAAAATGAACTAAGAATAATTAACAATAAATAATATTCTATCATAATAAAACATAGATATTTTAAATTTTAAAGTATTTTGATAACAAGAATAAGCAGAGATATTAAATTTAATACCATGGGGAAACAAAAACATTTTGCAATTAATTTCAAAACACATTTCAGTTAATTACTCATATTCTATTGTTTCCGTATCTCATTGTCGTATCCATCCATCGATACAAATCAGAAAACGGTTGCTTAGAATGACTTTAAGTTTCTCAGAATGCAAAACGGAAAAGTGCGAGCATGACAATTGTCTGTTATCTGTTTGTATGTGTTCTCCCTTTCCGTGAGTCCTGGAATGTCTCAGTGGCAGCATGACATCGCCCCAAGTGTTATCTTTCCTCCTCACTTCTGATAACTGAAAGCCGGCAACCCTTTTACAGGCCACCATGCTGCGCAAATCTAAAATGAAACGAAGAAACACAGAACCAGTGTTGGGTCCGGGCAGCAGCGAAAAATCATCTACAGACGAATGAGGACTTCGATCAAGAACTTGATGAAATCTAGTCTATAGGCCACTTTGCAAACAGTGACTTCTCACCTTTTGACAAGGATTAAACGCAACTTGATGAGAACAAAGCGCAGAATCCAAATATCTCCAGCCATTGTCGAGACCACTTTTGTGGCTTTGAGTCAATTCTGAGCTCTCATTTGAGTAACATTCATTTTCCTATTCCTTTCACTTTTTCTTGTAAGCCTCGAATATACAGAACAAGGAAGTGAGTAGAAAGCGGTTATATGCACTTCAGTTGTTGAGTACACAGTGTAATGTGTTTTATTGAAAACAACTTTGTACAAAGTTTCGCCCTGTTAATCATTATATTCTATAGTCGATGGTTACACCTAAGTATTTGTATTTATGCACATTACTTCTAAAAGTATGCTTCAATAATAAAATGTCATTTTTTGTGATCAATTCTTCTAACAAAAACAAGCTCTTTGGGTCACTATAATGAATTTTTATTTTAATGCTGCAAAAGTAGTGTATTCATGTTAGAGATTGTTTCAAACAAAGCGAAAAATTCAAATTAAAATACAGAAAAAAGTTTCCCATTATGAAAATTAAATTATGAAAAATATCCAGTTGTATATATCTTGAATGCATCAAAAGAAAAATTTTGCAACAAAGTTTAACAAAATATCATGAGATAAACGCCAATAATCAAAGTGAAATTTTGTTAACAATTTCGTGAAATAAATTTATATACGAGACTAAAAATGTTACTTTCTACATAAAGTTTTGGAAGAATACTTCTGAAGATAGTATGAAATGAGTTTTCGATACCTTCAAAATTTTTATTAGTTTCCTTTATAAAAACGCATTTCATTTAACTTAGTGGCTTCTTTTCATTTGAAATAAAAAAATTATGTAAACAGAGGCAACTAAGTCAAATTTTGAAAATACATTTATTAAGTTAATTTATTTTTAAAGGATTTTTTCCGTCATGTTAAAAAAGTCTATTTTCGTCTAATTTTAAAAGAATAGGGTCCAAACTGAACACAATTTTTCATATAAGTAGCGTTCTCGTGTTAACATAAATTCATATGCGTCCTAGAGATACTTAAACACTTATAGTCATAAGTTTTGAAAACTTAGAAACTTTAGATAAACGCGCAGTTTTCATTTTTGAGCAAAATCAATTCTTAATCTTGCATTGTAAAAAAGGGGGGCACGAACTCCTTTTAATAATTTACATACTTAAAATATAATCAAACTGAAATCAATATACTTCTGAAATATGCCTTCTTTATATATCAGTGTAAATTCAAAATATGATATGAATCATAAAAACTTTTTTCTGCTCGGAAAAATGTTTCATTTTGGGCCCCTTCTCTTATCATCAGGCGAAAAAGAGCTAAAAAAATCGATGTAATTAATATTGAATATTAATCGCAATCCTAATTAATCAAACGGTAAAATCCAAGTTGAAAATATTTGGTACTAATGTAACTGAATTGTATATTTTCTTCGTAAGGCCACCATGTTAAAGAAGAGCAAAGGGAAAATGAAGAGACGAAATACAGAACCTAGTATGGTGGTGTCACCAATGGAAATAAGTCAAGATGTGCCAAGTAGTTCTGGACCATTTTAAGACACATTTTACACAAAAGTAGAAAACTAACAAAGCGCAGAATATACACTACAGCTTGGTGTGTAGGCCACAAACTAAATGATTTCACGTTTACTTGTTGAAATTTGTTGAAAGTTAAATACATGCTTATGGGGTTTGCCATCTTGTATAGAAAACTGTTTTTCTATGCCAGGTATTTTGTTTCAATCCTAAAATGTTCTTGAAATGTTTTAAAAATGTTTGTAAAATATTATTTGCTGTTGTGTCTCAAAACAGAATGTAAAGTTTTTTCACAGCATATCAAAAATAACATGTATAAAATGTAACACGTGAAAATCACAAAGCACGATATTCATAAAATATGCATCTGTTCAAAGCAAACTTATTGAAAAGCTACCTTATTTAAGTAAAATATTAATGCAATTAATTTGATAAATAATAAAAATTAATGGTATAAATATGAAAATTGGAAAATCGTCATTGTGTATGTGAAACTACGGTATATATGAAACATGGCGTATTAAACCTTTTTGCAGTTTTGGAGATAATATTATTTTATTAATATATTGATTTCTTTTAATCATAAATTTTATTTGTTAAAAATCTTAAGTTTTTCATATTCCTCTTTCATTAAATATACAGCCATTATTTGGGAAATCACTTTTTAGGGTATAAAATGTTGAAGAAAATTAACATATACACATGATTAAAATCTAAATCAACAGTAAAATATATCGTTAAGAGTTTAGAAAATTAATATCACAACCAGTTACATCATACTTACTAAACCAGATGTGAATTTTATGGATACCGTGTATTTAAATGACTTTGCAATGAGCATATAATCAGCTATGTAATTATTAATTAGAAGTATATTAATTATGCTGCAGGGCCTTCTGGGAAAGTCCATAATAAATGTTGAGATTCAGAACAGATATATTTTCTTAAAGTGAAGAAGGTTTATTATTGTAACATGATTAATATTCCTGTAGTAACAGTGTATGATGTATATTTTCCAGTAAGGAAAATCAAAGCTGTGAAAGGGTTTTCCTTTTTGTACGATTGTAAAATTCTCGCATAAGATAAAATTCTTGAGAGAAAAATGATTATTTTTAGGAGTGAAATTCGTAAATGACTCGGTAGCTCAAATATGGATGAAAGATTTAATGTGATAGCGAAATGCTATTAAGTATCTGAAAAAGCTGTTTATAAATTCACATGTTTGTAAATTGCAGAAGTGAAAGCGATAAGAAAAATACAATTAGTTGCTCCAGCGAACAAAATAAAATACACTGTTTAGGAAATCAAATTTCATTGAAAGCAATTCTTATTTATTCATGGTTTGAATATCCAACTAAAAAACATTTAAGTATACAAACAGAAAAACATAATTTATAAATACTATTAAGTCTATTAAGTTAATATTTTAAGAAATAACACACACACACGCATATATATATTAAGTCTATTAAGTTAATATTTTCAAAAATAACACATCCGTTTGCAAGTACGGAGATTTCAATACTTTCAAGTAAAGCAATGGTATTAATCCTGAAATGGTTTAAATGCTGTACGACTAAATTGACTTTATTTGACAGTTCCGTTTGCTTCATAGAATAAAGGCCGTCCAAAATGACGATAATTTCAGTACAAATTTTTATTACAACAAAACATAAAATTTTTTTACTTCAATACAAATTTAATGAGTCAATGAAAAGAATTATTTTTTTTTTCACACAGATAAATAAAATTTACGAAATTATATGAATAATACGGTATAATATGTTTAAAAAAACAATATGCTGATAAAAAATAAATTTTTAAAATTAAAATATTAAACAAACAGGACAAAGTTGACATTTTATTTTTAATTAATATGAGATTTTAGATGCAGAAGGCAATTATTAAAATTATTTTCCTTTAAAATAAAACCATAAAATTAATTTTAAGAAGGAAATATCGAGGTACGATAAAATGGAAACTATTTGTACCTCCTCCTCTACAGTGTTTGTAAGTATTTATAAAAACACTTTATAGCTGCTATCACAATTTATTGAGATCCGGTGAAAACAATTTGGTCGAAAATCGATCTTACGATCAAAAGTGGTATTTATCATATAAAATGATTATTACTCGCATTAATTATATTTGCATACATGCATTCACAAAAAATGACTATTTATAAGAAACATTGAGATTTTGAAATAATTCATATTTTAGAATTGATATTATTACTATTTAATGAATGTATTTTTGTATAGAATTGGTTTCAGTATTATGCTCACAGCAAATTAACTATTCGTATCGAAGCAACTACGAAATCAAAACAAGCTATTTCAGTGTTTTCCAATGCAACTTTTAAAAAATATATTCTTAAAAAGTTCTAATTGGTTTTTCTAAGCAAGTTTTATTTACTGACTTTGGTGAAAGTTTTTTAATTTGTTTACAACATGAATAAAGTTTTTTTTTAATATATTTCATTAAATTATTTTCATGACAATAGGTACCATACATTCAATTCACCTCTTAAATAAATTTGTATAATTAATTGAATTGAAACTGCAAAAAAAAAAAAAAAAAATCTGTAATTCTTCAAATAAAATTTTCATTAGCATATTTTTTTAGACTTTCAAATTGGAAAATATTGATATGCTAATACAGATAACATAATTTACTTGTTAATACAGATATTTTTGTACAAAAATTTGTGCAATATTACTATTACATCAATTCGAAGAACAAATGTAAAAGTATGCAGAGGATAATCTTTCTGCCTTTCATCAGTATTTCTAGTACTGGAGCTCCATAGGCATCCATTTCCGCACCAGTTATGTGACTGGTGGGAAATAATGAAAGCCCAATTGTTAATGTTAAAAGAGTTTCCAAGATGAGGTCATCTGTGTTTAGTCCTTGGTAAATGTCATCACTATTGCCACCTAGTTTTTGTATTCTCTAATCTACACGCTGCGCCATAGGTAATAAAGCTGCATTGCCAACTAACAGCTGACAACGACATAAATATCAATTAATAGACTCATTAGAAAAGATTAAATTTACCACAAACAATAAGATATTCCTGAACTAAAAAAATCTTAATGTGTGGTAAAATCTTTCTAAAAACTAACTACATTTCATTTCATTAAAAATTCTTAATCTTTGTTCCATAAAAGGTAAATTAAATTTCTGAATCTGCCTGAGTAATGGGTAAAATTCAATTGAAATAAATGAAGGCATAGTAGCAGTTTAAGTATTAAATATGATATAGGAAGTTTACCTTCCAATAAATTTAGTGATTTCATAAAATTTAATCTTTTCTATAAGGATGTGTAATCGTATTTAAAAGTTGTTAATGCTTTCTTTTAAGGAATTTGAGAGAAAAAAGTATCTTCTAAAATTTATTTCATAACAAGGTAAAAATGTCAGACCTTCAGATTTCTTAAAAATAAAATTAAATTTAAAAAAAAAACTTATCATGTATGCTCAGAATATTTTTAAAAAAACGAGCATATTAATACTTTCGTAAATCATATATAACATCCATATTTATCAAATTTCTATTTTTTCAGAGCTGCTTGATATTAACAAAATATCTTCCTCTATTTTGAAATAAAGCATTGATGAAATTTTACACGTCTATTATTAAAAGATTTTAATATTATGTACTACTATTTTTATTGTATGTGGATGAACAAGAGAGAGAAAAATCATCCTTTAAAATTAGTAACAAAAAAAGTGTCCGCTTAAAAATATTTCATTTTTATTGTACTAACGGAAAGCTAAGAGAAATAAAAATATAATGAACTTATCGTTAATAAGTGTCAAAATTATTAATGCAATAAGTAATGGCAATCAACAAATGTTTAAATTTCGAAAATAGATTTTCACCATTTGGTCAAAAATCATAAAACCTTCTTTCGTTCTCCTGCCTCACTATCATAACTTTGACTGATAAGACTTTATTTGAAAAGTTTTCAATTTCGCGAAAGAATTGATATGTGTCAAGTTAAATGCCCTTTCAGAAAGAAAAAATTTCAGAAGATTATACTGATTTATGAATGCTCTACTTATAAAAAATAATAAAATTCGTAATTGTATTAATTGAATATTCAGCTTATAATTGATATAGAGCGTATAGAAAGCTGATTGAAATCAAATGCGGCAATATTTAGCAAAAATTACCTTTGGCTTAGCGGTAGTATTTTTGTGGTGGGTTGCAGGTATGGACTCACTGAACAAAAAAAAAATTTTTTGAACCTCAATTAGATGAATAAACAATTGATGCAACAGTAGTAAATGTTTGTAAATTGATAGTTACCTGTACATGTATCTGATGTAATATTGTATATTTCTTGTATATATTTTAGAGTAGTAGCACAATATTTGTAAGATAGAAGTTATTATAATAGATCACGTTAAACTCATGGCTTGTAACTAGGTTTATAAGATGCAGCAAATTGTGAAATAAAATGAACTTGTTGTAAGGTTAAACTGTAGATATCTGTAATTGCATAGACTTCATTGTTTAGACACAAATGACAGTAGAGAGAAATAACACTACAATAATGCTTATATTTCCTTTTTTTGTTCGCAAGCAAAACTGTGGATAAATGACTAAAACTTTATGATACAAATTTTGAAAATAATAGTTTCAAATTATAATGAATGAAATATTAGAAAAATATATGCGATTAGTCTTGCTTCCATTGAAATGCACGATTGATAAACATTATCATCATCAATTATTAGGAATCTAATAAACAAGCATTTTTTACAGTGATCATGTAATCTAAAGAAAAATAAGAAATCAAATATGAACTATTAACCATATCATGTAAATTACACAAAGGTGCCTGTAAAAATTTCAGACTTATATTTTAGTAATGTCAATTAATTTAAATTCTCATAAAATACAGAGATTTATTTTTCCTTTTCCAGAATTCAGAAATTAAAAAAAAAATTCTGTCAGAAAAATATTTATATTTACTTAGAACTATACTTTATGTTCTAAGTAAGTATACATATATGTGTCTTTTTAATCTAAATATGCAATATATAAATGGAACGTTACACAAATGTTAAGTTATGCACTAACATGATTTCGTTTCAGATAATATAATAATCGCAATATTAGAGTAAATATATTGTATTAAAAATTGATAAATACCGCTGTAAAAATAATTTAATGCAAATTATTTGAATGATTTATTTAAAAATTGAAAAATGTGTAGCTATATATACATATATCGTCAATATTCTGACGAATGTTTTTTAAAATACAAATGTACAGAAAAAAATTTATTTTGTAAAAAGTTATTTCTAAAATTTTGTTCTCTAAATTAAGTAAAACATTTCAAATTTACAAATATTTTGTAAATGCTGCATATTCTAGTAAAATTAATCGAATATACTTTTTTTTTAAATTAGGAAAAATTAAATATTTATATAATTATAAAAAAAATCCGAGAAATCTATATTTTAACGATAGCTAAGAAAAAAGGTTTTTACAAAAGTTTACTTAGCTCAGACAAATGGCAAATATATCATAACGTATAAATTGCATAAAAGGTTATAATTACGAAATTTTATTGGTGAATTTTACTACAAATAAAAATTTACAAGCCCAGAAAAATAAAAAAATTAATCTTTGAATATACTATTTGCGATATGTACATTAAGAACAAGAATTAAACTTAATATTTGTAAATGTTTATCTTAATTCAACTTTATTTAAATTAACAGGTTATAAATATGACTGGACATTTACGAAGCAAGTTAAATAATAATTAAAATAATAAATAAGCGTTTTAAATTTATTTATATAATAAGTTTTAAATTAACTATTATAAAAATTGATCATAATAAATTTTATAAGCATACCAATGCATATTGTAATAACTAACAGTCATTTTGTATCAATCAATACAGTAAAAAATAGAATTATATTATCACTTTTCATCCTTTTGCACCGAATCCCTGAAAAAAATCCAAGAACATATAAATAATATTAAAAATTGGCTGAATGTATTTTCAAAAGGCTGTTTACGCAATTTTTTGGATATACGTTTCAGTACTATCAACACAATGTGATGTTTACCTGCAATCCTGCCACAGTAAATGGCAGCTGCAACTATTGTGTGTCTTAAAGTTTGAAAACTATTTCACGTCTCATTTAATGTAATATGCTCACTTTTCATAATATGTAAAAATAGTATAAACAATCAATTATTTATGGTTTCTATAGGTTCAATGGCTTTTTGTGTTTTGACTCTATAAATGTGGTGTTAAATTTAAAACTCATTTTTCATTATCTTTGAAGCATGCATTTTTTTCAGCTAATATTTTACCTGTTATTCATTTAGAAGTATTCTCAATGAGATTTTGCATGCAAGAACATAGAAAAGTTCCTGAAGCATAAGATGGGTCGACAGTTTGTGTTTGACAGTATGTATTGGATACAAATTGCATGGTTATAATATAGTGATAATGAAACTTTGTTTGAAGAATGATTTTATTATTATTAATAAAGCGTGTAAAAAAGACTTGCTTCTTTTAATGTAAGAAAATATATTGTGATTAATTTACACATACATACATAATTAGTTACAAATTGATATTTTTTTTTAAAAAAGAACGAATTAGAAACTTAATTACAAAAATCATAAATAATTAATTTTGATTAGTAAATATTTCATGCAAAATATTCCATGAATCACATATATTGAAATTCAAATTAAAATATTTTTGACATCTAATACAAAAAAAAATTAAAAGATTAGATAGCCTGAATCAAATATTGACAACAAAAAAGGAAAAGAAAATACGTTTCATTCTTCGAATTACACCCAAATCAGATTTATGAGTAAAAAATAATTATAAGTATTGTCATAATTAGATTTTTCATGTAAAAAGGAAATTTTCAATCGTAATTAAAAAGGAATTATAAGTTACGATGTTTATGAATTAATTAACAAGCGCTTTATTTTTAAAATAAGTTTTCGCCAATGCACATATTCAGAGAATTAAATTACTAACAGTATTAACTTTATCAAAATAATACTTAAAAATTAAATTCGTACAATTGTTAAAAATGCTTTAAATATAAATAAATAAATGAAAGTTTGATTGAAAGTGAGCAAATGTATATTTTAAAAATTTTAATCTTAAATTTAAAATCAAAAATTAGTTCTAGCTCACTATTTAATTTACCGATTGGCTATATTTATGTCGGAAAATTTTAAGTACAAAATAATATGGAATTATATTTTTATAATAATGATTTGTTTTAAATATGAAGATATATTAATACCTTTAATCCAAGATGAGTTTCTTTGATTTCTAATGTCGTGATTCCATGATATTTCACAGCAAAATTCGAAAAAAAATTATATACATAAATAAATATATATATATATACAATTTCTTTTGAACTTGTATGGTTATAAGGAATAATAGAACAAAGAGCAGAATATAGTCTAATAATAAATAATAATATCGAAGAAACCTTACATTGTAAAAATAGGAAAATACAGTCCAGTTTTACTCGTAAATGTTTTATATAGTACTTGATAAAAGTACTAAATTTTGGACATGAGAAGAAAATGCATAAAAAAAGGAAAACTGTCGTTAAAAGGTAAAACGTCTGCTTTAATTGATGTTATACCAGAATTTTACTGCAGGTTATGAATGACATATATCTTATTTCCAAGCCATTATCATGTGACGAGGATGACACTAGAGCTTTTTTTGACTCACAACTACACATACAAATAAACAGTGGTCAAAATAAATAATCGACATGCATGCAGTTTTCAATGTTTTGTTTTATCTCTATAATAAAATGCAAAATGATAAATAGATTCCAATTGTCGAATGCTAGATACGATATAAATTTTATATTGCAATCAACAAATGAGAACTTTAAACAATAACTAAAATTAGCAAATAATATTTTAACACTCATAATTACAAAACGAAAAAAATGTTCGACAATTAACTCTCTCTTTAGTGGTTCAAAATCTTAAATAATCTTAATTCTAATATCTTGTAGATTTTTCTCGGTGGCGAATTACATCTCTTAAACGTTTCGCCATAGATTTGATTAATTGCAAAGTAAAATCCTGATCAATATTTTGTCATTCATTCATCAGTATTTCCTTCATCATCGTTTTGGAAGTAAATTCATTTTCCGTAGCCTATTTTCCAAATGACCAGAAAAATGCTCAATAGGGTTTTAACACAAAGTCGAGCTGGAATTTTAATGACTTATGGGAAGTTATGTAGCAATCAAAATCGAGTATATAGACGGGAATGTTTGGGTTCATTATCCTGATAAAACTTATAAGTTTGTGTAAGACCAATTTTTCCGCACTTTGTCGCAGATTTTCTAAGATATCAATAAATAAATACTCGTTCATGATACCTTGTGTTGGAACCAAGTTTCGGACTCCTGTTGCTCCCATGAACCCCCGCAGCATCACTCCTCCACTACCATGTTTTACCATGGGCCCCATATTTCTTTCCTCAAGCTCTGTATTTGATTTTCTATATTCTAGCACTTTACCATAACATCCAAGGGATTAAATTTAGATTCATCAGCGAAAAGAACATTCTTTCAGAACTATACAGGCTTGTTAATATACATTTTAGCGAACTTCAATCTATCCCGTCTGTTTTTTTTTTTTTTTTTGTATGGGGGGGGGGGAATGTGGTTTATTCCGGGCAGATCTATAATGAAAATCATATTTTTTCAAAGTGTGCCGCATTATTTGAGAAGTAACTTTCATGCTCAAATACTTTTCAACAATTTTTTAAACCTTGAATTCATTGATCCGATGATCTTTTTTAACTTCTTGCATAATCCATCTTTCTTAAGCATCAGTCAGTTTCTCAGGACGCCTACATCTAGGCTTATTTTCCGCCGTTTTAACCGATTTAAACTTTTTAATTATATAGAGGACGGTTGTTCTCGACTTAGCACAATTTCAGCAATGACATTTTTAGATTTTCCCTAAAGAAAATGGTTAATAATTATGTTTTACATTTCTACTGGAGTTTCCTTGCCTTTTCGCCCATTTTTCGTAAGCTTTTCAACAAAATGCAGCAAAAAAACAAACTAGATAAGCCTTATCAAACTACGCGTATAATTTCCCCATGGAGTCGACTCTTGTTTTTGGTAAAGCAGAGCAGAAATTTCGATTTCAATACTTTACGGTTGTCGAACACTTCTTTTTGTTTTGTAAATACGGATGTTAAAGAATCATTTGCAATTTTTTGGTATTGTTAAATGTATCCGCAAACCATTGATTTTAATGAAAAGTATATAGTATAATCTACAATTTGACAATTGGAATGTATTTGTTATTTTTAATTTAATTACAAATATAAAATAAAACATTGAAAAATGAATGCATGTCGAATATTCATTTTGACCACTATATATGTATATATATATGTTTGTGTGTGTGTGACGTTTCGGAAGAAGCATTAGACGTTTTAGATGTTAATTTTTTTTTTTTTCGTTTATGATCGGATTAGGAGAATTAATCGTAGGTCCACTCTGTAGAGTAAAACGAAATGTAGTTTAAGTTAATTTGAGATTGGGTAGAACAATTAGTTATTTCAATTTTTACTGTTTCAGCATCATTTACTTTTTTAAGTTTCCACACGGACGTACTACAAGAAATAGTTTGGGCCATACAAGAAATGGGATTGAAATATTAAAGTTACGTAATCTTTACCGAGTAAATATGAAATGTTGAACATCGTATGCGAATATGCAAAGGCAAGAAAAGAAAGATTAAATGGAAAGTAGAACTTTGCTTCAGTTTGAAATTAATTGTGTGTAAAGTGGCTATTAAATAACAAGACTGACGCTGCTACAGAAGTACGCATGCGCCAAATTCCAGCGACCGACATCTGTTTAGTGTGAAGCATTCGCTTTCGAATGCAGTTCCTATCGTTTCTGTAAACAAATGAGTATAATTATGAGTTTATTTTTTTATTTCACAGGAAAAATTGTAAGTTAGAAACGAAAAGCTGTGAGATTTCACATAAAACTTGGAAAAATGGCTATTGAAATTTCTAATTTATTGAAAGAAGTGTATGGGCAATGAATGTGTATCGTGTTTCTGAGTGGTTTAAGCGTTTTCAAGATGGCAGAGACGTTGAAGAGATTTAGCCCGGGTCGCCCTTCCACGCCAAAAACGGATGACAACATTGAATAAATTGGTAATATTGTTCGATGTGACTGTCGGTTAGGTATTCGTGAGATTGCTGAGACTGTAGGATTTGACAAAGAATCCGTGCGGCAAACTTTTCCAACAAGACAAAGCAACGGCTCATTCCATACTGTCTGTCAAGAGGTTTCTAGTCACGAACAGCATCCCAGTGTTAGACCATCCGCCTTGTTCGCGGATCTTGCACGACTTTTATCTGTTTCCTAAGGTTCAATCTACATAAAAAGAAACAAGAATTGGGGAGTTTGAAACAGTGAAAGGGAAAAGGCATACGTCTTAAAAGAGCTGACAGAAAAAGACTTCCAGTACTGTTTCGAACAATGGAAGATTCTCATGGACAGTTGCTGCGACAGAGGAGGGGTATATATTGAAGGCGATAATAAGTAAATATGTATGCGATCAAAATAAAATATTTTACAGAGTTAGTCTTGTTATTTAATAGCCACACCTGTTATATATATATATATATATATATATATATAATATTAACGTCGCACTTGAAGCAACACGTGGGCTATTAGCGATGGACCTCGTAATTTTGAACCTTGGTCAAGTGACGAAGACGACACCTGAGCTGGCTCCCCCTCTCCTAACTTCTACACCACGCCAACAGGAGGACATTGAACCTCGGCAGATTTAACGTGCATCAGCCTTGCCCACTAGGCGGGTTTTTAGTGACATGAAGGCTCGAACTCCTGACTCAACGGAAACCGCCGGCCGCGAATCCGATGCCTTAACCATTAGGCTAACGCGGCCAGTAATATACATCTATCAATGCACAAAAAGTATTATTCTAAATTTGTACATCCCAATAATAGCTTAGTTACACACAAATTTGACAAAACTACAAATTTTGAGCAATTCTTTAATTATTGCTAATGAAAAAGTATTATTATCTTGTAAATTTATCTTTTAGAAACCCATCTACACCTAGTAAATTCTAAGAGCAAGATGTAAAATTTAATTTATATATATATATATAAACGAGGTGTGGAGAAAAATAACGAGACTGACATGACGCTGTAAAACATTTTTGATATCATACACATACATATTTACTTATTATCACCTTCAATATACACTCTTCCTTTATCTCTACGACGCTCTATGCGAAATTTCCATTGTTCGAAACAGAACTGTAAGTCTTTTTCTGTCAGATCCTTTTGGAAGTGTGTCGGTTTCTCTTTCATAGCTTCAAGGGACTCAAATCTTGTTCCTCTTAATGCAAAATTAACCTTAGGAAACTGGTAGAAGTCTTATGGCGGAAGATCCATCGAAAAAGGCAGATGATCTAACATAGGGATGCCGTACTTAGCTAGAAACCTCTTGACAAAGTGGAATGGCTTGTCCTTCCGCAGTCGGGTCGATATTCTTTCACGAAGTTCAGCAAGTACACGAAGGTAGTAATGTTTATAAATTGTTTGATCTCAGGAGCCCAGTGAGGGTACATAATTTCATGAAAATCGGAAAAAAATCATCACTATTTTGAATTTACATTTGCTCATTCGAGCATTTTTGGCTCTCGGTGAAAATGGACTTTTCCTGTGCATGGATACGCGCTTCGTTTCAGAATCATAAGTAAAAGACTACGATTCCTCACACGTTATTATCCTTTCCAATAAGTTTATGTGATTTTGAATGCATTCGAAGTGTCAGTACAAGTATTTTTACGAGCTTCCTGTTGTTCAGACGTGAGAATTTTAGGCACCATTTTGGATCACACTTTTTGTATGTTAAAATTGTTAAATAAAATTTGCCGTACGTATTCTTTGTCAATTCTTACACTATCAGCTATTGCACGAATACTTAACCGATCTGGTCAGATCAAACCAGATTACCGATTTTTTCAATATTGTCATTTGTTTTTGACGTGAAAAGGCGACACGGGCATGAATCCTCTTTAACGTCTTCTCGGCCATCTTGAAAACTCTTAAACCAGTTAAGAATACGTGCATGTGATAAATATTTATTGCCATATACTTCTTGCAATAAATTATAAGTTTCAATAGCGTTTTTCCAAGATTCATGTGAAATTTTACAATTCATTGCTTACTTATCATTTTTCCTGCGAAGCAAAAGAAAAAAAAAACTATAATGCGAACGAAGGCTATAAGTATATGGATTTGCTTACAGAAACGAGAGGCACTACATTCGAAAGCGAAGGCTTCACGCTAAACAGCCGTCGGTTGCTGTCATTTGGCGCATGCGTACGTCTTCTGTAGGCGGATATATTCTAGAACAGATCGCATGCAGACCATATAAACCGGAGGATATACTTGCGTTTGATATCAAATTTCCACATAATTTCCTCACTGTTCATTACAACACTTGGACAGATTCGTAAACGTCTGCTGGAACGCGCGCACTTCCGTTCCAACTCCCTCACTATTGAATTCCGATGTCATCATTGCTTCAATTTTTTTCTATCGACTCGTACCACGGCCACTTTCATCTTGAATTTCAACTTGGAGGAAAAAATTATTCCGATGAAAAACAGATCTGGTAAGTACAGGGGGTGGGTGTCGAATACAACCTATGTTCTCGCCAAAGGATGGGCTTCTGAGACGGTGCATTGCTTTGCAAGTGGCACTAATTTCCAACAAATCAAGCCTCACACGTTGCATTCATTTCCAAAGCCGATCCAAAATATCTTAGTAATATGCCTCAGTCATAGTGAAACTCCAACGATGATATTCTGTTGCACAAGCTCAACTTTTTCATTATTCGAACTTGGACGATCTGATTTCTCCTCGTCTCCGATCGAGTCTCTTCCAGCTTTAAACCTCAAAAACCACTCAGATACTCGAGAATGAATCATAGCATCGTAACTATACGCAGATTTAATCTTTTAATAAGTTTTTGTGGCCAATTTCCCCAATTAAAACATAATTTAATATTCGTCCGCTGCTTCAATTTGTTGTTGTTTCAATGACAATGACGCACATACACGCTTTATGCAAAGGAAAGTTGACACGTTGGAATTAATCAGAAATGAATATAACCTTTCTGTACTCATAGCTGAAGGTCACTGCTTCATCTTCCCGTTGGTTTCGTAGATTTTGCATATATTTATTTAAAAACAAGTTGTAATTTCAAATATTTTTTATGTGTCTAAGGAGAATGAATTCTTATTTTGAATTAGTCCTTAAAAACATGTTGTATTGAAATTTTATATTTGTTAAAATAGGTGAGCTGTCATCATTATAACAAAAATACATCCACTGAAAAGTATTTTTTAATAAATATGAAATATTCAGACTTACACAACATTAGTGGATAGTATTATACCAATATTTGCATTATTATATTTCTTTATTCCTCTGAGGCATAGAGAAAATGAAGACAAATTATTTGAATTTCCTCAGAAAACGTTTTGAAAAAGAGAAAATGCGTCAGCGCATTTTAAATACTGTTAACACCTGTTTTATTCAATATAAGCATAATATTTTCTATAAATACATATTTATTTTAATTTACTTCGTGAATAACTTTTTGGCGTCTATAAATAAGTATTTCTTTTATTTCTTCAAGGGGAGAATAGAGACAATATATATATATATTTCTTATTTCTATCATTTATGAGCTTTTCACAATGGATTTGTGTAAGTGTTAAAAACTCATATACCTGGCTAAAAATCCTTCCCTTTTCTCAAGCTGTTACT
>BMAW01005436.1:153563-188925 GCA_019974015.1 Nephila pilipes
GTGGATAATTTATCTCAAAGGAGAGAGATTAATTGCAACTAAAGCACCAGTTCCCCGGAAGGACAGAAAAGGGATGTCAAATTTTGATATTCTTAACGAATAATTACATACCGATTCTGAATTTAAACGAGAAACTTTAAATTTTTTTTTTTTTTTTTTTTGTTTCTTAACAAGCATATTGTGAAAAATTAGTCGTCTTAAAAGCATGGCTGATAAGAATTGTGGTCCGAAAGCTGAAGATCTCATCAAATTAACCAATAATAGCATTTATAGTAATTCTTATATTTGCCACATCATACATAAATGGTCGGATAATAAGTTGAAACCTTCCATAAAAAAAAAAAAAATCAGAGAATAACACTCGGTCTTCCGCAATGGAACCCAAACATCGTGTTTTTAAAACTGGTCCAACAAGAATGAATGAATGAGAAGGTTATTGGCGCAAGAGCCAGATGTAAATATGCTGCGCCAAACAAGATTTAACTGTGGTCTAGAAGTGAAAAAATTGAAAAAAAAAAAAAAAGGATAAACATTGGTTGACAAGGATAGTCGAAAATAGAGAAGGATTGCTAGGGTAATCCGGGGGTACGTCTCCTGTGTTAACCAAAGACAGTAAACCCCATAGGAAAGAAAAAGATCATTTGGGTGCCTCGAGGTCATGATGTCCGCACTTACCTAAAGAAGGCAAGTCCCTGAGGTCCCCTGATATAATCCCCAGGGACAGTGTGTCCGGCTATACCCCCAGACGCTGGATACCCATTTTAGTCGCCTTTTCCGACATGCATGAGCTACAGTGGGGCTATTCTGTCATACCCGGTCACCACAAGAGTTGGTCAAACAAGAAATTTTCTCAGAAAAAATGAGACTAACAAATAAATTTTTTATCATTTAAATGTCAAACGGAAACTTATCTCTATGTATTTCAATATATCCTGGGGACATGAGATCTAAAAATATTGGAAGAGGTTAAAACGTCGCAAATACTTTTTACAGTTTTAAAATCGAAACAACTGTTTCTATAACTAGACTAGTCCATTTAACAGATTGGAGTACCAGCTTAGACGTCGTCCTCGTCATTTGACTTAGATTTAAAAGTACGAGATCCATGGCTAATAGCCCTTGTATTGCTTCTAAATACGACGTTAATAAACAATCAAACAACCACTTCACAGACCTTCCATGTATTATTTATATTAATGAATTCAACTGCTATTTGGCAGTTGAATTCATTAGTATAAATAATATATGGAAGGTACTATTAATCAGCTATTATTACTTATACTATTACTATGTATTATTTGTACTATAAATGAACTACTGAATGAATTGGTTACACTCAGGTTCCAAGAATTTTTCCTAAAAGCTATTGATGCATGTCAAAGCTAACATGTTATTTGTTCAGATGGCTTGACGACTGAAACTTAAAGATGTAACGACAGTGAGCTGCAAACGAGAAGAAAAAAGACGCACATCAAATATCGTCTATATTGAGGGCTAGGTCCAGAATACTTTTAATTAAAAATAGAGTAAAATAAAACTGTGCTTTCCTAATTAGACTGAGTTATTCTGAGAGAGTAATTGAGAAATTATTCGGTTATTAGAACTTTTATTTCGTAAAATAACACGAACATTACTTCGATTACAGGTATTACATAAAATACTTATTTTGCCTATAACATAAATCCTATCAACTCTGAACTATTACATCCATCTAATTTAGCTTTTAATTTACGCAATCACGCGCTCATAAAATCTGCCAAATCAGCATGATCCCACGCTTCGAAGTTGCAGGGATAATATCTACTAGACGTTTAGTCTGTCGTTGAGATCCTTGGAATCCTTTCATCCAATACCGCATGATTTGAAAGAAAAAAAAACTCTTCGTATACCTTCTAAGCAAGGTAAATTTCTCTCTCTTTCGCTTTAGTCATTAAGGCCGAAACCGCGCTTCTGATCTCAGTAAAATGTATACAATACACGTTGTCGAAGGGACATGTTTTGCGACGCGTTCAACTTCATGTATTCGCCTCTCTTTCATTCAACAGCAATAAATAAATTTTATTCGGATAATTCGTCTTGTTCATCCAACTTTTCATGTCGTTTTTATTCATCTATAAAGTAATGTATAATACACACACATATATATAGAGAGAGAGATGAGGGGGAGGATGTAATTAATAGGCGATTAACCAGTATTTTAAATAAATCCTTCAATTGAGAGGAATATTGGGCTGTTGAAATATTTTAAACTGAACTTTATTTTAATATTAAAAGAAAATGAAAACACTTAATAAGCTACTCCTCGGCATTAGCATTACAGGTAGAGTGAATCAAAAAAGATATAGAGGGTACAACGTAACATGAAATCGGGAGAGGCAGAGACACTACCATCCCGGCCCTACAAAATTAAATTTAAGAAAAAGTACACAAAAAGTTCAATAAAGATATTAATATATGAAATAGAACAAATAAAGTAAAAAAAACTAATATATGCATTATAAAACTAAGATTTTCAATAAGTTCATTTTCAATTAACAGGTAAAATCAAAACATCTAGGACATTTCTTTAAATTATTTTTCCATCAGGAAGCTTAAGAACTCTTACTTTGTTATCTTTACCTCTAAAAAATTTGCAATCCTTTTCATGATCCATTTCGTAGCTGGAAGAGAGTCATTTTTTTTTTTATCAACACTAAAATGCTTATATTGATGTTATTTTTAGCAATTCTTCACACACATTTGCTTCTTTCTTGAAAATTGTTTAGATAATCCTTTTTCCAAATTTTCTATACCTGTTGGAATAACCAATTAGCTCTCTGCCATCTTGAAAATGCATTTTCTTTAACACTTATAAGTTGAACAAATAAAGCAAAATGAAAGATGGCAAAAAAAGTTCTGTGGCCAAGAGACAAAGTCTCGAAATTATCACATTCCGATGAAAGTGGGGTCAGGGATCGTGAATTTAAAGCAGCTTATTTCAGCAAGTAACGTGATAAATTCCTCATGAATTAAATTGGAATTAAAATCCTCAGGAATTAAAATAATAATTCCTCAGGAATTAAAATCCAGTTACAAGCTTTAAATGAAATTTTAATGATTTTACTCCCGACTCCCATAATACACCAAAATTAGGAGATCTAGGAGGTATAAAATACCCTTCAATATGTTCGTCAATAAAATAACTAAAAAACGTTTCCTCAGGAGATTTAAGTAATTCATTCAGCTTTTTTTAATTCAATATCTGCACCTACAAAAGTTGTTCCATTATCTGAAATTATTTTAGAACTCTACTTTCTACTGATCGTTTATTAAAGTCACACTTAGAAGCAACACGAGAGTTTTGGGGGACGGACTTCGGAATTTTGATTCAAGTCAAGTGATGAGGGTATCTGAGCTGTAACTCTCTCTCCAAACTACCATACCACGCTAGAAGAAGCTTTTGGGAACCGACAAATTTAGCGTGCATCAGCCCCAACATTCGAAGGGCCTTCAATGACCCACCTTCAACCCACGATTCGATGGAAACAAACGCCGACTTTGAGTTCGCGACCATAAGCCTTGGACAGTTTGATTATTAATAACAAACTCATGTTTAGACGTTAAGACAACAGTTGGGTGCTGAGGTACTTCCGTTGTGGCTGATATAGCGTGGGAAGCAGGTGCTGCAGATTTACTTTTGTTTTGATTATCAGCATTTGAGAGTGTCAAAAATTTATCTTCAAAGATATTATGAATAGCATTCACTTTCTTCACATTTGCACATGGCAATGTGTAAAATATTTACTAAATATAGCAAACGTGGCATAAATAGTAGCGCATGCAATAATCGAAATGATCCGAAGATAGCAACCTTTACAGACATTATTATTTTTGACTAGTTCCTGTTTGTGTAAAAGAGAAGACTCTTGAATTTATTGCTTTTAGAGGTGGTGTAAAAAATCCAACTCAGGAATAACACTTTTTTTTTTCCATTTTGTTTGCTCATCGTTGATAGAGATTTAAAATGAGGCGAATTATTTACTTTGATAACAGTGTTTTTATCTTTTATTAAAGAGAAATCGTTTTTTCTGATTGTATGCATCTATTTTCCAAAAATGAAAAGAAACTTCGTAAGCTAAGTGCATCTGTTGATGCTAAGTTTCGCTGAAATAATCTTTGAGATTCTCTATCAATTTTGTCAATTAATATATGGAATTAATACATGGTTGATAAAAATTGGAAAGTGTATTAGACATCATATTTAATTTTTTCAGAGAGCGAAGTTGATTTCGAATAGTGTCCGTTAACAATTTGATTTGGGCAGAATTTTAATTATGAACTTTTGAAATAGAAAGTATTTCTGCAATATTAATATCTACTAAAGCTCACTTGTTTTTCTATCAAGATTCTAAAGCTTTCATAAGTAATTCAAAGGTATCTTGATTACTTTGAATTAAAGCATCCTTTCTGAGAGCACTTATAAAATAACAGAGCTTTTGTGTCTCGTTTAAAGTTGGATTATTTCAATTATATTCCTAAATTGTGTTTTAAATAATACAAATTCCTGAAATTTAAGGAATGTGGAATCAAAGGTAAGTCTGGTAGTGTAATATTGCCCCTTGATATAGTATTAACAGTTTGAGTTTCATCTTCAAATTTAGATAGAAAAACAAGAAGGCTTATCTTTTCTTGGGATTCTTCTTCGACGAGTATATCAATAGTAATATCCAAGCTGTCTTTTAAGTACTGCATCATCAGGTAAAGCCCAAAACGAAGTTTTAAAATCTTCCAGGCCTTTTTAAAGGTCATCTACTGAAGTCACCTTATTTCTTAGCTCAATTTCATCTTTAATGGAATCTTCAGATTGCTGGAACTCATTAACGAAATTTTTTATATTATTGAGTTTCGTTTTAAACAAAGCAGTGTTGTCCATTTAAAGTTGCAATTGACATCTGAGCAAAATGACTACCCAATTATAAAGGGGAATGTAGTTAATCCAAATGGCAGCATACCAGTATTTTAAATAAATCGTCAACACATCAATTGGGAGGAACAACAGACAGTAGAAACATTTCAATCTTTATTTCATTAACAAAAGGAAATGTGCATTTAATGTGCTACTGTTTGGTATGAGCATTACAGTTAGAGAGAATCAATAAAGATATATCGGGCTCCACATTACAATGAAATAGAGAGGCAGAGGCACCACCAATATATATATATATATGTTTATATATGACTAAAAACAAAAAGCTTCAGATAGGGTATTAGGTTTTTTATATAGTTTATTATGCAATGAAGAACTAAACTATAACTAAGGGGAAATATTTACTATATATCAACAAGTTTTATGCAAAGTTGTAACAACTAAGTAATTTGTTATCCATAAGGGATATGTTATATCTTCTTTGTCAGTAAAAAGTAAATTTCTTGATTCCTTGTTGACAGTTACAAACAATGTATGAGTATTTTTTTTAAGTGGTATCTTTTTGGGGAAACAATAAATTAATGTGTGGTGATTTTGAATTTAAATAATATCTTCATTTTATGTTTAAAACTGTATATTCAATGAAGCACAATATTAATCCACGTTTGCCTATACTTTACATTATCTATCTATTTAATCCCTTATATATATCATGAGAAAAAAAATGGACTCATGCCATTCTAAAAATAAGTTTATATAATCATTGCATTTCAATATTTCAATTCTTATGAATATAATGGTAAATAAGCATGAGGAACAATTAACATTAATGCAAAATAGTTATTAAATCTTTATTTTCAAATATTACTGATATATGATACATTTTTACACAATATTTCAGTAAATTAAGATAATGCTTCCCCCCCTCCCCTCTTCATAAAATGATTTGATTTCATAATTTGTTTGTTAGGTTTTCAACTCATTGGTTTTGTAAGCAATTCAATTTTTTTTTTTTTTTTACATTGATACTTAGAAAAATACATGACTAAAATTGACTTACTTTAGTAAACAACATCTGACACACATTTTTCACTTCAAACGAAAATTAGACATAGAGCCTGTTAATGTTTCATGGTTGTTCCTAGTATTTATAGAATTTTTTTATAAACTGATCAGATGGTAGAAGGATTAATATTCCAAAATTCAACAAATATATTTATTCACATAAATGAATCATTTTTACACACATAAAAATCACAACAAAAAAAATATGCTACATTAAAGATTACTTGTTACCTTACAATTTTTGTAAATTTAAAAAAAAAAATCCTTTTTGATTAGCAAAATTTAAAAAAAAAATTATGCAAATTTTCATTATTTTATAGGAGCTCCTATTTGTATTATAAATCATTTATGCTTCTTGAGAAAAAAAAAACCTTTTTTAAACAAACTTTTAAATCATTGATAAAAATATTTTTAAAGAGGCTTCTACATTTAAAACTGAGTTTATTCACTTTCACACAAATTATTAAGTTCCTGAATAACTACTAAATATGAATAATGTTAAATTTTATAAAGGAAATCAATTAAATTTTATAATAAAATAAATACATTTAAACATATTTTCTACAAAAGACTATAAATTTACACCAAGAAGAGACAAAATATTTAATTGTATATATAGATTTAGTACCTTTAAACAGTTTATCATTTGTTGCAAAGTAAAAAAAAAAATTATCACATCAAGTGAATCTAATATATTTTATAGCAAAACATTGAATACAACATATAAAAATAATTTGTTCTTATGAAAATATATCCAATACAAACATCAACAATTATTTTGTGTCTTGATTTAAAAGGAATAAATTAAAAGCATTTTGTAAAACAAAAGTTTAAAATTTCAAAACTAGATTGTTAATTGTGAGACCAAGTAGGTGGACGCTTTTGAAAAAATGCTTCAATACCTTCTTTTGCTTCATCATGGGCCAAATTTTTTACCATCACATCAGATCCAATACTAAAAATGAATATTTTTTAAAAAAAGCTAACTATGGTGCTCCACAATTAGCATTTTATGAAAGATAAAAAAAATCATGATTGAGTTAGTTCAGAAAACAGATTAGATAAATATTAAGTTATATCATTATCACAATAATCAATAGTTATTTCATTAATGTTTTTTTTTTTTTTGTAATAAAAAATGAAAAGAAAAAGAAAATTAACATTTTAGATAAATAAAAAATCTAATCACTATAAATATATAAACATACAGACAAAATTAATTATTTAAATGTAATGCATCAATCTAACTAGTTTTTACAAATGTAATTGTAATTTACATAAAAATATTTAGATTCCACAGCTTATTTTAAACTTCCAAAGACAATTTTATAAACTTAATTTCCTGAATCATGTGTATCAAAAAACACACATTACAATCACATTAACTAAAATAATTAATGTAGACACAGTTTGCTTATTTAAGAATCTTTCTTACCTTCAAAATGAATAATAAACAATTAACATTATCAGATAAACCATAATAAGTAGGTAAAATTTCCTATTTTTTTTCAATCTTAAGTTTTCAATGGATCATGTTTTATGTACATTTTTTCTGTCTGCATTTATATTTCAAGTAAAAAAAAATCCATTCATGCCACACAACTATATTATGTTCTTTATATACTCACTAATATAAAATTGCTTTCTTTTTACATGGAAATCAAATTTGGATGTACTTATGAATGACATTTGTAAATAGGTAACATGTAATTTAGGTCAAAATTTATTAATTACTCAAAGCTGTGCGCATCTTCAGAGGGAGAAAAAAAATTAAAATTATAATTAAACTTAGAGTTTTTTTTTTTTTTTTTTTTTTTTTTTGTAATTGACAAAATGAACATAACATTTGCTATTAAGGGAGTCCATCTAAATTTTAAACAACTTTGCAGGTCTGCATACATAAAAGTAAACAATGGAATGAAAGACTAAACTATTAATAAACAACAACAAAGAATGTAATCATACAAAAGAATATAACCTCTGTTGCTATGGTAGCTGCAAAATGTGATTAAGCTTCTAAAATATATTGATAGAAAAAATGGTAAAAATTCCATTTCGCCATCACAAATCTTGCCAAGATATTTTATTGGTAACAACACACAGTATACACATAAAACAGATATACCGTTTGGTGTTGGTTGTATAATTTTTGGCGACTTTATCACCTGCGCTGGCGAAATGGAAAAGTACAATAAAAATTAAAAAAATATTCATTACAATATTTTTTTTAATTTAAAGTTTTTGTTTTAATAATCAGTTATTTTTTGCTTTAATAAATGATAATCTCTTATGCATCATAAAATAGTTTGAAATCTAAAACTTAACCACAAAGCTTTAAGCTGAGTAAAACCAAAAATCTCCAAATTATATGTACATATATATATTAATTTGATAATATTATAGGGAAGTGATGCAAAAATAAATTCATCGGTTAACCAGTAAAATTTATAAAGAATGAACATGTCAATATTAAGGGGAAAAAAATCCCCTAAATTAAAATTGTAAATTGTTTTCACTCAAAAACATAATTAAATTAAATAAAATTTTAAGAAGCTAAATTACTACCTTCAACACAATATATCAGTTATCTCAGAAAATATATATATTAAAATGAAAATATCTATTATCATGATTATCTAAAATTTTTCAATACTTATATTTTTTAAAAAAATTCAACATTACCTATAAGCTTCTTCTATCTTTTTATCTAACTGGTTATAAAAGAATTTCTTTCCAAGAGCTAAGATGGATCGACTTTTAGACAATATTGAGTGTATAACCTTTTCAACCTTTAAATTATAAAGGAAAAAAAATAAACTTATTTAAAATAAATAAAATGACAAATAAAAAAAAAAAAGAATAAAAAGAAAACCAATTACTTCAACTTCAAGATCTTGTTCTTCAACTACTCTGCTAATTAAACCATACTGAACTGCATCTAAAATAAAGATTAAAAATCTTACTTAAGTTTTAACATCAACAATTAAATACAAATGATAATTAAAATAATAAATTGCAAATGAGTTATCAATTCAGAGCTCTTTATATATATATATATATATATAGAGAGAGAGAGAGAGAGAGAGAGAGATACATACATACACACACATACATACATAAAACTTGGAGATTCCAGAATTTTATTTATTCTGAGTTACTTACATGTTGATACCTCGTTTTAACAATTATCTTCTAGATTTTACATTTTCTTAAGCTTTTAACAATCTCAGACAGTTTCTAAGTTTAGTATGAAATCATATTTCTATATGCATATTTATTCATACTAAGGATATTTTAATAATTTAACAATATTGATCTTCCAATTCTTTTTATTTCTATATTAATATGTTGAAAACATAATAAATATGAATACATTGTAGATACTTAAAACAGTAACATAAATAAATAAAAGGTCTTTCTGCTTTAAAAATTTCATTCCTTGAAATTTTTTTTCTGGGTCACTAAGTATTTAATATTCAGCAATGTATTTTCTCCACATAAATGCATCTTCTCTCTCTTTATTTAAATATTTACATGAAGGTAAACTTTAGTATCATAATTGTTCACACAAGTTTGGGTGTATATTTAGCTTTCATTAAAAAATAAATAAGTAAATAAAATAAACTTTATAATTTTTCTTCAATTGTATACATTTATATTTATTTTTGTATAGTTTTATAAATTTATGATAATTTAACTTTGTTTTTATCATAAAATCTGTACCATAGTTATAAAAAAAGTATGAGTAAAATCTTTTTGAAATTTTCACATAAGAGAAAAAGTTGCCAAATGTGACTGGATTGGAAATTATTAAAAAATGTTAAGCTAAAATTGCACCAACTTTCATAGTCTGCAGGACTTAACACAAATACCGCAAAATTGCTACACAGACATTGAAGATTTGATATTGTAGTAACATGATTGGATGGTTGACTTAAATATCCTCTAATATTAACATTTGATTTATGATTCTCTAATTAAATGAAAATCTGAAGCATATTTTAAAATTTTTAATTCTACCATATTAACCAATTCATAATGTTTTCATCAATGAAAAGTTTTGCAAATTAGAGAATGCATTAACTATGTATTAAACAATGGAAAATTGTTTTTCATACATTCATATTTATAAATAAAATAATAATAAGATATACAATGTTATCAAGAAAACATACATACAGAAATAGTATATATAAAATCCACAACAATAAAAAAAAGAGTATATCAGAAGAATAAAAAATAAATCATATAATGGTTATTATTTTACAAACCTATTCAATTTTTAACTATATGTATATAATAACTTATTCATGAACTAACATGCATAAAAAAATCATATTATGCTTTTTAAAAACTATATTAAAAAATAAAGCAAAAGAATTGTTTATTCTTCCATACTATTGCGGAGGATAACTCAGATTAAATAAATTGTAAAATAAATAGTGGACTGTACATAATTTTAGTAAAACAAAACAAAGTTTATTACTTTAGACACTGATGTGCATTCAAATTGGTACACTATAATACATGACCATCATATGCTCGCTTCACTAGTCAAAAGTTCAATTGGAACTGGCACAGCAGGAAGGAACAATAATTGCTTGGCGGGCAATGTGTGCAGAATTGCACCAAGCCAAAACTGTATTGAACATATACTATTATTTTTAGAACAATTACATTTGGTTACAATTAATTTTTGAAGTCTATTAGAGTTTTGTTCAAAAATATTACGAATTCTAAGATTCTTCATATATCTAGAGGAAAAGTCAAATGAAATTAGAATCACCAAAGAGAAATGAGATCTTACCATTGTAAAAATAACAGATCTCTCAAACAAATTACATTAAACTAAATTCAAGAACTGTAAACTTTTATTTAATATAAATAATTCCAATTAAAAAAATTTCTCTTAAATTTTTAAAAAAATTATATGTCTACCAAATAACCCTTTTCCATGAATTCAAGTGAGACCAAATAGATTAATTGTAAAAGAAAATATTATAGGAATAACAGAAAAATAAAGTTATATGTACTAAAAACAGCTATGCTTAAATATATATGAGTATAATTGTTAACTATACATTAATTGCAATAATGTTAATATATATATATATATATATATATATATATGTGTGTGTGTGTGTGTGTGTGTGTTTTGAAAATTGAATAACTTGTAGTGTTTGAAAATATAAAGAGTTAATTTTAGTCTGCATGATTATAGATGTTTCAAAAAATATTGTCAGCATCATTTATATGCATATTTTTTATAAGTAGTTTTATATTAAATACAAAATATAAATCAAGATACGTCAAAGTGTGAGTCACAACTATACATGGGATCCTATAGTAAAACTTCAAAAAGGTATGAATTCTGAAACATTTTTTTTCAAAAATGATAGAATAACTTAACATGTTTCTTGAAAGAAATAATAGTACTAAAAGTTTATATAAATTTAGTTAAATATAAAATTAAAGCTTTGTTAAAGCTGAACATGCAAAAAATTAGAGTGAAAAATACATATTTGGAAATGTATGAAGTTCCACATGCTTTGATAACTGAAAATAATATTTCAAAAGATTTAAACTTATCAACAGAAGCATCTGGAGACATCATCAAAAATATATTTTTATAATTGTTAATGAAAAGTTTACTATGCACAGTGCTACAATCACACAGTTGCTGAATGTGGTAGCCACTTTCTCCCAAGAAGCTTCTAAAAATGTTGCCCTTTTCTGACAATGATATGGTTAGCTCATTCATTTTTAAAAGATACTCCTTGTAGAATTATTTGTGGTTTATTGATGTAATATTTAAAACAATTGTAACTAGGTCTTTTAACCAATTCACTAAATGATAAATATCAGAAATATGAATTTGTAAAATATTAAGTTAAAATATCTAAATAAATACACAAAAATTTAAACTTTGAGACATTTAATTGTTATATTTACCTAAAACTCTTTTTGAGAGTGATAGACTTTAAAACATGGAATTATTCATTACATATATATATTATTTATTATAAAATTTATTTATCATCTGAAATATCGGCTTTCACTTTTGAGCTCTTTCAGGAACAAACTCCCATCAAATTACGCAACAAAAATATCTGGATGAACGATAATTAGATCAATAACATTTTCACCCATTATGCAAAAAATTTTACGGTACTTGTAGTACTTTCTGTATGCTATAAAACTAATTAAATTTTGACAGTAGGTGTTGTTTGTAACACAAATAATGGAAGATAATCTACACAGATGAACTCAGGTTGTCAGCACACATGGGGAAAAGTTTTGTCACACAAATAGGGTTTGGCTACAAATATTTGGGTAGAAATACTTCAGATGGGATGAACTCATCTGCATGAATTTTCATGCACTATTCAAATGCGAGTTGGGCTCATTCATAAACAATAAAAGGTTAAATGTTTGATAAGAATTTGTCAAGTTAACCAAGGATAAAGTTTTAAGTTTTGCAAAAAATCTTAACACGAATTATAGCTGAGAAATAGGGCAAAACTTTCCACCACTACCAAAAGAATCCAAAATATATTAGTAACATTTTGTACTACATACTTAAGTGAAGAGGTATTTTCAGCATAAATTGTTATAAAAGTTTAAAAAAAATCAATCCTCTCTGAAAAACTTTGAAGATGTTCTACATATTTCAGAATCAAATATGCATCCTAAATTTAATTCTTTATGTCAAAGCAAACACCTAATTCAAAGTATGATTATTATGTATTTAATCAATGATAAAATTACTTTCATATGTTTCCTAAAGAAATGTTCTTAGTAATTAGTTATCAATTAACGCTTTAATTAGTACTCATTGATTGTATACTTCTATATGTGGGATCTAAAAATATTTAAGTAAAAGGATTCACCAATGAAAAAAGGTTTGAGTATACTATGGTTTATGCTGATAATAAATACAGCAGTTCATAAATAAGAATTATTCATAATTCTTGATTACCAAGATTAAATTAAATATATGTGTATATTTGCATTGTAACACCTATTAAGTCACCAGGTGGGATACACCAGAAACTTCCAAGCTCTTCCCAGATTCCCTGCACTAACAGTTCCGATCATATTTTAATTACATATTAATAAATGACATCTCCCCTGTTTTGTTGTTGCTACATATTAATATGCTATAGCAACAAAACTTGTTTAAATATTCAAAATGTTTATAGATACCACCACACCTTATTTAATAGCCCCTTGTTAGTTATCTGAATTACTGTTACTCACATAAACATTATTTATATTTAGGGAGTTTTCTAGATCAAAACTCTTTCCCACTGGAAATTCAAAATCAGAATTAAATACAAAACTGAGCTTATGAATAAGTTTTGACACTTTCTATTATTGGTATATACATGGTTTGTAACAGTTTGAACCCTTATTGGACATTGAATTATTTCTGGAAATAACATTAAAAAGTTTTGATATTTTATATCTTATGTTTAGTACAAGAACATTTCCTCCAATTTTTAATGGTATTGAAGTTTTGTCAACCCATCAAATAAAGTTTTTTGCAGTGTTTGCTCTTTCTTAAATTTAGAAACAACAATTTTAAGGTTTCAGTATTAAGCAATTTGTCACTCACAAGCAATTTAATTCTCAGTCTATGATTAAAATGACCTGGGCAGGAGACAAACCTATACTTGAATTCTATACTTAAGCAAGAATACAAGTCTTTTATTGTCCTCGTATGCTTTCTAAAACAGGGCCTTTGCATTCTTTATCATTCTACTGCTCTGAGAAAGATATTGACTAATAAAAGAATGTCCAAAATATTCCAATTTTTTGTAAATCTGTTAAATTCAAAGACATTAAAAGCCAGCAAACTATAGTTACTGGCACACCAAACCTAGTAATTATCATTTAAAGTGCTTGTATTATTTCTCTCAATGTTTTATTATTAAAACTTTTCTATTGCAATCCAGTTTGAAAAATAATCAACTACCACAAAGTTATTTAAATTTCTGTGAAACATAAATCCATTCTTATTTTCTAAAAAGAATCTTTGAGGAATACTAAGAGTTACAATGGCTCGTAAGTTTGGGTTTTGCAAAATTTAGCACATATGGTACATTCTGTATTAAGTTTTTCAATGTTTGATGCATAATTCAATATTCTTCAAATTCATTCAAAAAATTTATAAAGCTCTCTTTGCATGAATTATTTTCAAATTGTAAAGTGTTGTTACTGACACACCTACATCTCCTAGTAGAATCATCAAAATAGCAATCTCAATTGCATCAGGTTTCAAATTGTTTTCCACTGCCATTATAAAATCTTTGAATTTTTGGTGTCACTTTCCAATACCCTAGAAAAAATTTTGCTGGGAAAAATTCATCTCTCCAAGTGGCTTCAAAATCCCCATTCTTTAATATTACCACAATTTATTGTTTGTTTTCTGAAATGCCTATTCAGCAATTTAACATCATCTGGCTATGTAAATTCATGATTCAATTAATATTCTCTAATTGAACCCAATTTTGACACCATATACCTATATAATATGTTGATGATGATCATAACAGTTCATAAGAAACAATTATTTTTATAGATTGTCAAGATTAAATTAATTATATAAACAAATAAGCATCCAAACATCTTTTGAGTTCCCATGCAGGATAAAATTTCCAAGCAGTGACCAGAGTCTGTACACTTAACAGTTTTGCCTATATTTTAAATACATACTAGTATGTTGTATTGAGAAGTCCTGAGTTAAATTATTTTAATGTAAGTCAATATAAACTAAATTTAAAATGATGCAAAACTTTAAATCAGAAGTTGGAATCAAATGAGATAGTTCCTTTTTCAAATTGGAAACTTCATTCATTTTCAAATTGATCATTTGTAAATTCGGAAAAAAAATCATTAATTTAAAGGAGGCAGTGATAATATGCGAATCTTTCAAATAATTAAGTAAATTATTTAACAGTACACACACACACACTGTAAATACCCCAAATAAAAAATATCCAAATTAAAACATAATACCACAAGAACTTTTGTAAATGAATTTTCTTTTATTCTTCTCTCAAGTGCAAACATAATTGAAATGATATTTAATAAATTTTATCTCTTAACATTTTAATTATACATCATATTCTGTACAATACATCATATTCATTGAATACTGTCTCAGATCAATTAAAATTATTCAAACATTGACTAGATGAAATTGCAAGCAAAATTTTAATAATGATTTTTACTGATTATGAAACTATAATTATTTTTCAAACAGGACTTTAAAACTGATCATTAATTAAGAACCATAATTTCAAGATTGCCAAGTAATTTTTAGTCACTAATATATTTTTGATAATTTGTTCCCTACCTTTATAATAATCAAAAATATATTATTATAAATAAAACTTAACCAGTGCACTATATAATTCAAAATTAGTATTTAGCAAAATTTAAAACAATCATTAAAATAAATAAATTAATATGTTTTCAATAAAAAAGTTTTTCTTCTATAATTCTTAATAACAAAAATTATTTTATAATTATTTTTATAAAAAAATAGAAATTAAAACTTTTATTTTTATATAAGCATTATAAAAATTTATGCAATTTTACTTTCATTTTGATGTACAAAAAAATAGCAATTGTGAATATTATTATAACATTAATAATTCATACATATCACAAACATTATTATGGTTCTAAAATCCTAATGCACAGAAAAGCTGTCATAAATTGCTAATGATTGTGTTCAGATGTTTGATATTATATTTTTTTGTGTAGTTATGAGCAGAGTGTAATGTACAAGAATTTTTTTTAAAAAAGTTAACTTACATAACAAGTTCATTTACAGAGCAATGCAGTCCTCACTTTTGTTGCATTCAATAAAAACTTCAGATTAACAAGAATCATGTTTCTGCTTTTCTGCATTAATAATAGTATTCAAATTGACAGTAGGAATTAAGTTTTGTTTTACAATAATCATGAATTTTGTAACATCTCAAAATATGAAACAATAGTACTTTACATGTTCAATAGCTGTATTTATGAGCATGTAAAATTTTAAATTAAAGTAAATGCATTTAGCAAAGTCTTTTAGTCTTAAAGATACAAACATTAAGGTGAATTGGGTAAATGTCTATAGATATAAATTATAAAAAAAAATATATTTTGTATACATTAAAAAAAGTATGCATTTAATTGTAAATATAATAATAAGCACCTGCATAAAACTAAATTGTAAGAATACATATAATAACTAAGAAAAATTAAGCAGCTTAACACATCAGCAAATTACCTTTAGCACTCAAGTTATTTCCAGTAAATAACATATATGATGCAATTTTAAGGGGAACATTTCTTGACACAGCCACACCAGGAGTGGAACAAAAAAGTCCAACAGATGCACTATAACATAAATGGAAGATATACAAAATTTCTTATCAAAAACACAATTTTTTATAAGATACCATGTTTTTGGAATTTGAATAATAAAAGTTGCAACAAAGTATAATAGTATGTAATGGAAATGATCAAGGCACAATCTTTAAAAAATCCCCATTTGTTTCAATGACATCTATCAATAAACTCAAAAGCATTAATTCTAGAATAATCCCTTCTAAGAAGCCATTATTAAATCATAGGAAATTTAAACGTTATAACCATCAACATAAAACCCCAAGTCTAATTTACAACAACAAAAAGACAAACTAATGCCCAAAATGTCACACATGGTTTCTTATTAATACTATTACATTACTATTCTTTAAAATAATACATTATCAGTTCTATCCCCATAAATGTAAAATAAGTTATTTTTAACTTACTCTTGATCTATTTAGAATGCATACACATAAATAAAACATAGTTTATCAATAAATACAGTAAATAAATGAAAACCAAACATTTTATTTATAGAAATATGTTAGAAGAGCACAATTACACAAATTTCTCCATTTTTAATTAAAATTCCTCAAATATTAATTTTTAAAAAAATCTATAATTTAATTCAATGATAAATACATCCTTTTAAAAAATATAAGACAAATCTATATTTTCAATGAGTAAATCAGTGCTTGATTACCAATAAATTCAGGTAATCAGTCAAATTATAACAATATTAACACAAGTAAAGGGGGGGATAAAATCCTTTCCTAACTTTAATAGGAAATGGAAAATTTCAGGTAAAAAAATTATAACATTTTTGTTTAATACTATTTAAAAATTCTTTACCCAGGGGTTGAAAATTCAGATTTTGTACTTGCAATAGTAATATCACATGATGCTATGAGCTGACAACCAGCAGCAGCTGCTAATCCTACAAAACAAAGCTCATGTATTGTAAATTATGCACCCAACAAATGCAACATTATATATATATATATATATATATACATACATATACATATAATAATAAAAAAAAATTATTGGTTTTTTTAACTGACCGTAAACTGTAAGTAAATATATGAAAACCATAAGTATTTTCATCATGAAATTTTCAACCTAATTTCATAAATGTAATTGATTTAATTAGATTGATATAAAAGTATTATAAAATATAATAATTTTTTTTTAAAAAAAGTTACTTTTATATTTAAATGATATAGAACCTGTAGATCTAAACATTGAACAGAAATGCATTTTCTGAAATAATAGATAACCACCACTACAATAAATGTTATTTAAACCTTGATTCAAAAAATTAAAAAGAGAGAGATTTGTTTCTGAATTTAAATGATGTTTGTAACTGTAGTTTTATACACATCTGTTGAATGTGAGTTTCAACAATATTCTATAATAATTTTTAATATTCTCTTCAAAAATGTTTTGAAATGTATTTAATGTTCAGACAAAAGTGAACCAGGTAATTCTAGTCAACAAAACATTTAATTCATTTTAGTGTCCACAAAAATAAGTTTTCAATGAAAGAAATTAGCCATAATTAAAATTCCTCATTCTATTTGTTTAAGTTACTTTAATTACATAAAAAGATACTGTATCTAAAAATAAGTAACAATTTCAACTTTTGTAAGTTTTAATTTAAAACTCAGTTTTAAATCAATTGAAAAATGAAATATTAAGATTTAAAAATGTTTGAATATTTTGAGCAACATTGTAATATTTCTAAAAAATTTCTCAATGATGATTATAAGCATTATGATTAAATAAATAACGTTTATAATTATTATATTATGACTTTCTTTCTTAATTATCAAGAAAAAAGACATAACATGAGAAACATTTTAAATACGTGAAAATTATAATGAGAAAAAAATTCCGCATTTATTTCAGGAGTTTCTACTAAAGAAATTAAAAATTGTTTCACGCATCAGGAAAACTTATCTTTGATGAAAAATACAGAAACAGTCACTTTTATTTCTTTAAAAAAAACAAAAAATAAAACCCATAGCAATACAAATATACATATATACTTTATATTTAAAAAACATGACTTCTTTCCTTTCTTCGTGACCATGGTAACCAAATGGTCATTGGTTGCAGACAGCCTTCCGACAATTTTCATTGTGAGTTCAAGTCATGATACCACTAAAGACCTGCCATGTAGAGGGGCTGATACCAGTTAAATCCATAACAAGGTGCCATTATTGTGGATTGGAAGCTTTGATACAGAAGTGCCAGCTCAGATGTCCTCCTTGTCACTGACTGACGTTCAAAATTATAGCCTGCAATAGCCTTTATGTTGCTTCTCAGGGAGAAGTTAATACACAATTGCAATCTTTTCTTTAAGATTTATTTTTAAGTGTTTGGTAAAAATTTTAATATCACAATAATTAGTATTACAGTACTGGATATACAAATATATGGTACTATAGTCATTATAATACTGGAAAGATCCCATAACATTGTTGGTTGTTTCTATGAGAAATAACAATCAACAATTTTAGAGTTAATTTTAAAAAAACTTATTTTTTTGATTCATCAGTTAATGTATTCCAATTAATTATATAAAAGTTCCAATAATTATCATTGGAATTATAATACCAATTAGCCACAAAACAAAAAATTCTTTGGATATACTAGGCCATGGGAAACAATCAACTCATTTTACAAGCTAAATATTGACTCATTATACATGCTAAATATTATATTATTAAATGTTAAATATTTCACATAAAGCACACATGCTTGATTTGTGTATCTCAAACAAATACATTCCCTGAGAGATATATTTGCTTCACATGGCAATTAATGTATTACAAGATTAAATCATATAAAAGGTTCTAACAATGTTTTTCAGATATTGCATAATTCAACACACAATGGATTTCCCTAGTAACTTATTCAACTATCATTATTAAATATATTGATTCAATAATATTTTTTTGTTTATGTGACATTGCAGTGTAATTATTTTAACTGCTTTAGAAGACTACTACTAATTACCATACAGTATTCAATTCATTTATAATTCACCCAACTATGAATACATGCTCTCTCTCTAGTTAATTTAAATACTTAAAAATTACTTAAATGTCAACTACTTTGAAGATTGTAAATAGAGAAACCATTTTAAGTATGTGGGGAAATTTAAGATACTCAATAACTGAAGTCATAAAAAGTTAATAGACATTCAATTTTATTAAAAACAAAAATGCAATAAGAATTAGGAAAGATGTAAGATACAGTTAATTTATTATTCAGTGAATTTATTATTACAGTTACTCAATTTAAGAGACCCTTTAATGAAGAACTAATATGCTAATTTATATTAATATGTGCATCTTATATTATTCAAACTAGTTTATGTTTGTATACTTCCTTTTGCGTACCTCCTTTTCTTCACAAAACTAAAATTATAATCACAATTTATACCATGAATCATTAAGGTTTAAAACCAAAGTATTAAAATTGTAGCCTCCATCTAATGCAGTTTATTTACAATTATTAGCTTTCTTTAATTAAGAAATAACTGAAAATTTTAAGAACTAAATATGATGAAAATACATATTTCATTATAATAAATCTATTTAGATTCAATTTATTTATAGTATTCATGAATGAAAATTACATCAATTCAGGACATTAGTTCTAAAAAATTTTATAATTTTACATCTTTATCTTTTATGTTCAATAACTATTTAATATAAAGGTATCATAAAAGTAACTATGTGAAAGATCAAATTTATTTCAAATCTCAATAACTGACCTGATTTGAGTTTTTAGTTTTAAAAACCTTATAGAATATTATCAAAATCAATCTGAAACAATTATTATAAACTTAAAGTGAAAAAAAAGTTTTCAATATGAGGTAAATGTACCGAAATCATTATACTAATTGTAAAATGGTAACAAAATAGAACATGCTTACCATTTACTACAGCAATAACAGGTACAGGAACATTTCTGAGACCAACCATAAATTCAGAGCACTTTCTAAAAATGTCTTCTTTAGTTTTTTCATCTGATTGAGACTTTTAAAAAAAGATGGCAAATATCAAACTTTTGTCACATGCAATATATATATACAAATATAAATACAAAATAAAATGCAGTTTTATAGTTTTTATACTGAATTTACATTGATATATAGTTAATTTACATTGAATAAAATTACTACACAGCAAAACAGCCCGAATAAAACTGATTAATTTGAATTTATTTTACTTCAAAAAATAACAAGCCTTTCAAAATAAAAATTGTCTCATTTTCAATTAGGACAACCTTAAAATATTTCAATTTTGTAAAATTTGCATTAATATAATTCTAATTTTGGGATATCTTTAGTTAATCACAAACATTTTACAAAGATTATTTCTCTTTCAGATAAATACAAATGTTTTGAAATAGCTTAAGAGGCTGGAAGTTTTTGTTGAGTGAATTCAAATCTCTAGATTTAAATATGATTTCTTCAAATATTTTCAACTTAGTATAGGTAACAAAAAAAAAAGGAGAACTTTTTCCTGTATAACAAAAGAATAAGGAAATGAGAAGTATTTCCTCTATACTTTAATTCTTGTTTTTTAACAAGGCATGTAATAGATGATATAATCAGAGTAATTAAAAGAATGTTTAAATGAGAAATTTAAGGTAAAAGATGATTCATGTGAACAATATTTCTATTAACAATTTTCGAGATGCATGAGTGTCTGATACACCATTTTGAAAAATGAATTCTTATTTAATTTATACACATTTATATTACATATAATAACATATTACATAAATAAAAACATGAGAATACATTTATGTCACAATAAAGAGAGAAATAATTAATATGATATTCTAATATAACTTCTTAACAATGGTGGTAAAACATTTTATGACTAGTGGGTGATGGTAGAATTTAATGGCACAACAGCCACATGTGGCTATGATGCACCAAATGAATTATAACTGTGATCTAGACACTCGAAAAATGGGGGGGGGGGGACGCAAAAATCGACAAGAAGGGTCAAAATAGAGAAGGGTGTTTATCAGAGAATAAACCTCATGGAGAAGGGTGGAAAAAAACACTTGAGTGCCTCAGGGTCATGATGCCCATACTTATCAAAAGAAGGTAAACCCCTGATGGTCACTTTAAAACTTGAATATAATCTATAGAAGGTTTAATATGAATGTGTGCATGTATAGAAGAATAATATTATATTGAATATGTAAAGTACTTTGATAAAGAATAAGACAAAAAAAAAAAAAAAAAGACTATAAGGATTTTAAAAAAGTTTGATATTTAAACTTTAAAAAATATATATGTATAACAATCAGTCTTTTACAATTTGCAAACAAACCATAGAACAAGATTAAATTTCTGAAAAGCATAATTTATCCAAAAAAAAGTTATTTATTTTAAATAGAAAACTAAATAAAATTTTTTGCAATATATGTTGATTTTTAAATAATTTAAAATAACCCTTTTATCACAATGTGCATCTTATTTATCAGATTATTAAAT
Source organism: Nephila pilipes (assembly GCA_019974015.1). Lineage (NCBI taxonomy): Eukaryota > Metazoa > Arthropoda > Arachnida > Araneae > Nephilidae > Nephila > Nephila pilipes. The sequence goes on from BMAW01005436.1 coordinate 175,436, forward strand.
AATTAAACCATATTATCAAATATATCAGTCATGGATTTTCAAAAAATGAAGAATACATATATATATATATATATATTGAAAAACTTACATAGTATTAATAATTCATTACATTTCCAATTAAAAATTTTCAAATAAACCTACACTAAGTTATTAACATAATTGCAACAAAATGATGTTTGTTTAAATTATGATAACAAAACAAAGAAACTGAATAAATAACAGAATATTTCTCTATTTACCCAACTGCCAGAATAAAAGTATTTTCAACAACTACAAAAAAAAATATAAAAACTTTTCTGTGGAAGGAATAATTTGTTACATGTTACAATAAGTTAAACTTTCAGAGACAATATTTAAAAAAAAAAAAAAAAGAAGAAGAAGAAGAAAAATATTAAAAATGATCAATAGTTTAAATGGCTAAAGAACTTATTTAATGCAGTCAATATTTATTATTTTTATACAGTATTTCTTTTTAAAAAATCAAAGGAATTAAGAGTTTTAATTTTGTGAAAATATATAAATGCAATCACCAATTCTTTTAAATCATGCCCAGATGAGAAAACAGGTCCATTACTTCGAAGAATAACACAGCGAAGATTTGTATTCTGAACATCATCAAATACGTCCTTCCTTAATTTGTCAAGCATGGCAGATGATAGGGCATTTCTAATAGAAGAATTCAGTTCAAAAGTAATTAGCATTATGAAAATAAAAATCATTTAAAATAATCAAATAGATTTTATTTATATATGCAGGAGCATTACATTATACATAATTCTTCAAAATAATTTTGAATAGATAATTCATCCTATCCACTCTCCATGTCTTTATATTTATGTATTAATAATTTCATCCAAGATGTCAAACTTTTACTTATATGTAATTAATGTGAAAAAAACAAATTTTTAAATTTTTTTTAGACAACCAAATTGTGCCTTTTACAAAATAAAATGCACTTTTCTCATCATTTACTTTCCCCACTTTAAATTTAAAATAAACCTAATATTAATTCCAACAATTTAAATTGAGCCACCATAACCACACCTTCTTTTAGGATTATTCAGAGTTATTTGCTTCACTCCATTATTCATTGAAATTACAGTAAGGTGTTCTTGATTACTGCACCTTCGCACCAGAAAGGAACTAAGAAGCTATGAGAAGAAAAATAATGTTTTAGAAGATTTTGATATGAAATTCAGTTAGATATCAGACTTAAGAAAACACTTCTGTAGTTTGTTACAGAATAAAAAGTCTTCAAATTTAAATCAATTTTTCAAAGGTAACTCAAACATACACTATTTTAGCATATTTTTATTTCTCAAATTCCTAATATTTTTTCAGAAAGTATTACAGTTATAATTTATATTTTCATTATTCAATAGATACAAATTATCGCAAAAGGTAAAATTTCAGAAAGATTTCACAGAAAAAAAGCTTCATCTAATATGTGAGTGCATATCATTCGGGTTGTGTGCGAATGTAAGGGTTATTGACACAAGAGCCAGATGTGGCTACACTGCACCAAACAAGATTTAACTGTGGTCTAGTTGTGAAAAAATATATCATTCAGATTAAAAAACATCCCCTGAAAAGTATAAAAGAAAACAAAAGAAGTAATCAGCATTCTTTAAAAGTAGCCCTTCATTTAACATTTTTGAAAATTAATCTTTCGCATCCTTACATTGATAAAGACTGCACACATTTATAAGTATTCTTTGAAAGAGTGTTTATAATTAACTGCAATTTTTTTAAAAAATTGCATTTTAATCTAATTTTTCTAACTTATAGCAAGTGGATCCCAAATTTAAAAAAAAAAAAAAAAAAACTTATTTCATTTGATATAAAATTAACAAACACAACAAAATGTTTTTTTTTTTATATTATTTAATGCAAGGTAAAAAAAATGTAATACTGAATTTGATATTAAAAAAATTAAAATCTTCATAATTAAAATATTTAGAACACAGCTTAAGTATAATGACCAAGTTCAAAAATCTCCAAATTTTTTGGGACAATTTCTGCTGCCAAGGAAAGGGCTATCATTATTACTACTCATACAAAAGTAGTCAGAATTTTGCGTCGATCACCTAAAGAGTTTCGTCAAACAAGATTCTCACAAACGTTTTAACTATTGTATATATTAATAACAAACGTTTTTTGTATACTGCAATAAATTTCCTTTACAAATCGTAAAACCAACATGAATAATTAAATATGAAACATTAAAGAATACCTAGGTCTGTGTAATGTCTTAAAATTAGATTTAAATGGTCGCTTACCGTTCCTAATGAATAATTTTTTAGTAGTTTTATATTACTATCAATATGTTAACAGAATATTTTACGAAATTTGAAACTTAAATATTTGTTTTTATAATCTGTTACACATTATATAAAAACAAATATGAATATGTAACAGATCAGAAAATAAATTATATTTCAGTTTAATTTTATTCATATCATGAAATTATCTTTTTACCAACGTAAAATTAAGAATACATTTTTTTTTTTTCATTTCATAAATGTTTTTGAAGTTTATTCCAACATTTTATTAATAAATTAAAAATTTGTTTTCGTGTCAATGTCGTTACGCAAAAAAGAAAGCTTTTCATCACAACAAGAACTGTGATTCTGAAGTCAGAGATATTAATACTTATAAAATTACACATTAATTTGAAAATAATAATAATAATGAGAGGAGATAGATATTGCCTCAGTTCTTCGAAATAATGAATGTGAAAATATGAAATTTGGAATCTGTCGCTGCATTTTAAAAGTTTATGATATTATATATCAGTCAGGAGAAATAATCTGAAGATAAGAAAAAGAACAAAAATGTTGATTGATTGATTGCAATATACTGTAGCGCACTTGCTACTGAACTCACTCCACCTACCCAAGTCAGATCCAACTTTTCGACCAATAGTCAGACTCATTTCGCAACAATAGGTGAAATTTACAAGTCTGCAAAATCTGGATGTAGATCAAAATAAAATAAAATCAGAAGAAAAATTAATAGTTTCATGCACAAAAATCTAGGGGAAAAACCATTGTGGTTAACCAATCCCAATGATCTAGTGCAATGTTTCTTAACCTGTGGTTCATGGACCCCTCGGGGGTCCATGGATCATATTTTGGGGGTTCGCCTACTGCTCCTAATTTTTAAAATTTCTTTAAAAAAAAATTTTTTTTTGTCACGAACTTCTTTAAACCGTGTGTCTGCCATTTCTCAATAGAGACCTCCACAATACGAGAAAAAAAAACATTTGAAAAAAACAATTTGAAACACTGAGTAGCCTTTGATTTTTATTTCACTTGGAATAAAGTGCGTTAGAATCAGTTCCACAAAGTTCTTGCAAATTCTTAAAGCGAAATATTTGTTCGTAAAGTATTGTATTTACTAGTATTTTTTTTTCGAGTGCTTTTTTGTATCATAGTTTTTTCTAGTGTTTTTTTGTGTTGACAACGTTTTGTGTGAACAATTTCAATTTGAATTCTTAATAATTTCGTTTGATTATTTGATATTTTTTTTAGCCCAAAATGTCCAAAAAAAGGAAGTACGGTGAAAGTTACGTTAAATATGGATTCTGTTGCATGAAGGAATCGGACGATGTTGAAAAGCCACAATGCTTTCTGTGTGGAAAAGTTTTGGCAAACGCCAGTATGAAACCTGCAAAATTGATAGAGCATCTCAAATCTCTTCATCCTGAAAATGCATCTAAAGATCTAGAATTTTTTACAAAGAAGAAAGCCCAGTTTTCGAAATCTGGAACATTAACCAAACTTGGATTTGGTATTCCACAAAAACCCTTTGGTTGAGGCATCTTTCAGAGTTGCATATCGTATTGCCATAAGTAAGAAACCGCATACTATTGGAGAGACATTAATTAAGCCATGTGCGATAGAAATGGTTGAATTAGTTTGTGGACTGGAACAGAGAAAAAAACTTGAGGCTATTCCATTATCCAATGATGTGATACAGTCAAGAATTGTTGAAATTTCTTGTAATATTTTGAAACAGATCATCAATGAATTGAAAGCATCGCCATTTCCCTTTAGTATGCAACTGGATGAAACTACAGACATATCGAATTGTAGTCAACTTCTGGTTTTTGTTCGTTACGTGTCAGCTGATACTATCAAAGAAGAATTCTTATTTTGTGAGCCTCTTTTGCAAACTACAAAGGCAGTTGATGTTTTAGCGATTTTGAATGTTTTCTTTTCTAAACACGATTTCGACTGGAAACAAAAACTTCATTCGCTTTGTACCGATGGAGCACCTGCAATGCTTGGCAATAAATCTGGTTTTGCGCATTTGGTAAAAAAAGAAGCTCCTAATGTTATTGTTACACATTGTTTTTTACATAGACATGCGTTGGCTACAAAAACTCTTCCAACCAGCTTAATAGATGTATTGTCAATAGTTATTAAAACCGTGAATTTTATTAGAAGTAGAGCTTTTAATCATCGTCTTTTTAAAACATTGTGTCAAGAAATAAACGCAGAACATGAGGTACTTCTGTACCGCACGGAAGTGCGCTGGCTGTCTCGAGAGCAGGTTTTGAAACGAATTTTTATGTTGAAGAAAGAAGTATCACTATTTTTGGAAAAAAAAGATAACTTGCTCTTCGAATATTTCAATAACAAAGATTTTATATGTAAATTGGCTTACCTGGCAGATATTTTTAACCACATGAACGATATAAATATTTCAATTCAGGGGCCTGATACAACAATTATGGATGCCACTGAAAAACTACAAGCATTTTTATCGAAAATGTTGGTTTGGAAAATTAGAATTCAAAATGGGATATATGCAAACTTTCAAATGTTGGACGAATTCATTTTTGAAAATGGATCTAGGCAAGATAGTTTGTTATTGAATAACTTGAAGGATGAAATCTGTGAGCACCTGGAAGTACTTCAAGTTTCATTTGAAAAATATTTCAATTTGGATGAAATAACTAAAAAAGATGAGTTGTGGATTCGTAATCCTTTTCTTTGTGATATTGACTGTATCGACGACATGGACCTTGCCAAAGACGAGTTAATTGATTTGAAAACAAAGTCCTTGTTAAAAATGGATTTCGATTCAAAAACTCTTGGGGAGTTTTGGTCTTCTTTAAGAGAAGCCTACCCATTGCTAGTAAAACGAGCTATGGTAGCCATTATTCCATTTGCTACGGTATATCTTTGCAAATCAGGGTTTTCCACACTCGTAACAATAAAAACAAAACATCGAAATCGACTGAATGTCGAACATGAAATGCGCGTTGCTTTGTCGAAAACCATCCCTCAATTCAATCTCCTAATCAAGGAAAAGCAGCAACAGCCTTCACATTGAAAATAAATTACAATTATTATTTTATATCCAGGAACATAAAGATATCTCTCTACAGTTATATTATTGAAATAAAAATATTTAAATAATAAAATAGAACATATTTTGTAATAATTGACGTTTAAACAAATTTTTTTCACAGAGGGGTCCGTGACATATTTAAAAATTTTAAAGGGGTCCATTGCACCAAAAAAGGTTAAGAAACACTGATCTAGTGCCTTTTGATATTTCATATTTTCTATAGAATAAAATGGCAACAACTAAAAAAGAAATAATAAAAATTACATTGAATAATTTACTTGGATCTTTTAAAAGGAATAATAGCATCCGATGCTCCAGATCCCACAAACTCCAACTAATCAAACAATCAACTTATTTAAAGTCCATGAACCTCATGGCTCTTAATATTCATATCTTGTTAACCCCATTCTAATAGATATCTCCTTTAATAAAATACTTCCCATCCCCCTTCGAACTCTTACTGCAACAAACTGCTTTTACTATCAAAATTACCTCTCTCACAGTTCATATCAAATCTCGCCTCAACCTTCCACAACGTCATCATTTGCCAAAGAAACCCCATAATCGCAGCGAAATACTCATTTATGTTCCTACAAGGCCGTTACACATACTCTCATAGGGCATTCACCCTCCCTCCAACCTTCTAATGAAGCGACTCAAACTTTCGTTTCTTTCTCACCTTCTTCTTTTCATCCATTTGTTTTGAGTAATATTTTTGCCACTCTATAGCGGCAATTTTTTCCTCTTTGATTCCTTTTTTCAACTTTTACAGAAAAAGAGTTGCCGAGGCAACTGAGTCCCTAAAAATATACATTTCCAAGTACTATTAAAATATCCTCCATAATAATATATAAGACAGCTTCCTCCCTCAGTAACAATAATGAGCTAGATACCATCCTATCCTCCATTACTATTGCCATCCAAAAAGCTATTAATTAAAACTATTATTAAAGCTAAGCAGTAACACTAAAACCATAAAAACTCTCCATCTCAAACTCTTCCTTTATATCAGCTACTTAATTAAGGAAAAAATAGGCAAAGATAACACTGGAGGAATATCAAATATTCCCTCCTTAAGCCCATCATCAGTAGCCTCAAAAATCAAATCCAAAATAATATTCGAATCTTTAAAACAAAACAAAAAAAAAGGGGGGACCTCTTAATACAGCTTCATTCAGAAGACAATTCACTCTTTTACACCAATCGCAAACTAACAAAAAAGACTGTTTAAAGAAAAATTGTTTCAACATCCCCCCATCAAATGGCAATAATGGTCTAATGTTCTCGGCCAAAGAAAAAGCTGATCTACTTGCCCCTAAACTTGAGTCCCATTTCCAGGAAAACTCATTTCCATATGAGGGTGAACATATTCAATCCACAGAGAAAATAGTCCAAAACTAACTTGACACTCGTAACAAAATTAATTTTAATCCCCTATTTACCTCACCTCTAGAAATAGCTTATATCAAAAGATTTTAAAAAACGAAAAGCCGCCAGAGAGGACGGTATTCACAACTAAGCATTCAAATTCTTTCTCCATAGTGCTTCCATCCATTTAACTGAAATTTTCAATAAATGCCTCACATATGCACAATTCCTACAAAAATTGAAACATGTATTATTATCCCCTTATCCCAGGGGTCGGCAATCTATTGAAACGGAAGAGCCAAAAGTTACAAATTACAAAATTTTTAGGTTTTTAAAGATCCACTAAAATTTTTTGATTTAATGTTATAGTATTTGCATTTATATATTTGATTTTTGATTTAAAACAAACGACTTTAAATATGGAATAATATTTATTCATATAAAAACACATATATAGATAGTTACATCAATGGAAGAATTGGCTTTGCATACTTTTTGAAAGTTTGATTAAATCTGGCTTATAACTTGTTGTTTTAAGTTTCAAGCACGACTTTAGATTTCTATTTGTTAGTTGACTTCTATATAACTTTGCTTTTTATTATATTCATGCAAGAGAACGCTTGCTCACACGAATATGTCGACCCGAATATAGTTAGCCCTCCATATACCACATTATTCACCCCGCTGTAGAATTCTGGAAGACTATTCCAAGCGCCGAATAAGAGAGCTGCAACTCGCGGAATTACTTTTAGAGCTGTCCACTTGTGCTGCGCGATGTACATGCATTTCTGAACCTCCAACTCTTCCAATTTGCTCTTTAGTTCTGTGAACTTGCCACTCCACAAGTCTTTTATTTAAAATTCAGCAATTACATTTGAAAGCGATCTAGCAACAATTCCAAATGGCTCAATGTTGATCTCATTTGTATTTGTGTTGAGAGATTTTACTATGAACGCGAGAGTACTTTTGTTTGTTTTAAATTGCTCGAATCTCTCGGTGAATCCATCCTTCATGTTTCTTAAAGCTATGCTGAAGTAATTCGTGTCAATAGTTGCATTGGTCTCATCGCGATATTGATTCAGATTTTTAAATTTACCGCTCTCCTTGTCCAACAAAAAGAAGTAATTTTTTTTTCGAAACCAACCACTTCTTCAAGCAAGGCATAGACTGGGTTACCATTTCTTTGCAATTTTAGATTTAATTCATTTGCTTTCATTGTGGTATCTACTATGAAGTTGAATTTTTGCAGTCATTTGTCTTCTTCAAATTCGGGATGTTCAATGGTTTTTTCATTGAGGAATGTTTTTATTTCACTCAAGCACAGTGCAAAACTTTGCTATACGTTAACTCTGGAAAGACATCGCGCTTTATTGTTCAGAATTAGCTCAGAAAACTGGCTAGCTATTTCTTCAAGGAAATATTTAAACTGGCGATGGTAGAGTGCTTTTGCCAAGATGCTGTTAATAATCTTAATTACCAAGTTCATGACCTCCTCTATCTCGGCCGAAAATGTTTGGGCACAAAACTCTTCTTGATGAATTATGAAGTGAAACTTTAGAATTTTGTGGTTTATTTTTTTCTGAAGAATTGATGTTACCCTTATATGTATTCCTGTATTACTTTTGACTCCATCAGTTGCTATGGAAACGATTTTATTTATATCGATTCAATTGTCTTCCAGGCATTTTTACGCAGCATTTTCTATATCTTCTGCACGATTTGCTCTGAGAGCGGTAGCAATCCTAGTAGCTCTTCTTTTGAACCTTGGGACTACATATACCTGACGGAAATGGTAACTTGTGCCGTGTCATTTATGTTGCAAGACTCGTCTACAGCAAGTGTTAAGGCAGAAGCCAGTTGAATGTTTTACACTTGCATATGTGATACATTTGAAAACATTTTATCAGTTCTATCTTGTACCATTTTAGCAGATAATGGCAAATATTTGATGTTTTTCATGATTTTTGCTTTGTTTTTAAAATCACGAAACAGTTTTTCAGATGCACGTATAAAAAAATCTTTGACGACTCATAATCTGTGAATGGTTTTCCTCTTTTTGCAATTTCTAATGATACTGCAAAACTTGCCAGATTTACAATATTGGAATATTGCGCCCATTTTCTTAGCATGGAACTTAACTGGGTTTTTTTGGAGCTCTTCAACAATTTTTTTTCGTGCGTAACTGATTGGATACTTACCAAAAAAACTAGGTATGTTTTGCAGTGAAGTGTCTCTCGAAATTTGTCTTCTAATTATGTGTGAGTTTTTCGAGGCAAATGAGACAAGTCGGAAGGACATTTGTGTTGCACATGAATGCAAACGACTTCGTCCAATCCTAATTGAATTCTCGGTTTTCTTCTTCAGTTCATTTCTCTTTTTTACTAGATGCCATACTGGCGGCGGAGCTGAAAAAATTTTTTTTTTTTTTTTTTTTTTAAATTTTACTAAGCTATCTAAAATGGCAAACAATTTATTTACCATTATTACTTCGTTAATACGATTCTCAGATATCTAATCCAATTCTGACGTTGACGTTGAATGATCTATGGGCGCCTAGAGCGCGGAGTGCTCTTCTAGCCCAAATCTAGTGAAATAAATGTTTCTTGGAGAGGATGGTGGTTTCATTTTGAAGAGTAGGGAGCAGAGAGATGATTTGTAGAAAATTTAATGTAGATTGGATGATTAGTTTTAAAGATATGGGAGAAAGAAGTTGCCAGGAAATCTGGTGCCATCTATTGTAGAAGAGAAGAACTGTTGCGGTAGAATCGAAGAACAAGAAGGAGAATTTTCGGTAGAGACGAAGAAGTTTATAGGCTGCTATGGGATTGGCTGATAGGTGAGGTACTGAGATGCTGTGATTGGCTGCCCTCGTGGGCGAGAAAATGACTATAAATGTGATAGGAGGAGTTTTTATCAGAAAAAAAAGGGGGGGGAGGTTATAACTTACGCATGGTTTTAAAAGTGAATAATGGTAATTTAAAAGTAAAAAAAAAATTTAATTATGGGGGATTAAAATCAAAAAGAATTTGCCTGGGTCTTTTAACATTAGAGGTGATTGGATATTTTTCAAGATTTTGGATATTGATATTATTGATGTTTTCAAGAGAGTTAAAAAAGTTAGTAGCAAGTTTTTGAATGTGTTTTTTAAAAGTTGTAATTTGGAGTGCTTTATAGATATCTTTGTTTCTCATGAACATGGTAGCCTTGGCGATCATCCGAATAGTTGAGCCTTAAGAGTTTTCGAGGATATTGAGATTGGTTTTTGCACAGTATGCCCATATTGGGCTGGCGTGGTTGAGAAGAGGTCGCATGATTGCAGTATAGATTAGCATTTTGTTTTGAAGATTCATTTTGGATTTTCTGTTGATGAGGGGGTAGACTTTGTAAGATAAACGTCGGAATTTTTCTCTGGTATTGGTGATATGCTCTTTCCAAGTGAGATGTTTGTCAAAAGTGAGGCGTAGATACTTAGCGGATGTATCCCAAGAAATTTGTTTTTGGAAGAAGGTGGGAGGGTTTGTTTTTCTTTTAGTAAAAATGACTGCTTGAGATTTTTCAACATTAATTTTTATTTTCCATTTGTTGTAGAAGTTTTCGAGAAGAGCAAGGTGTTTATTGAGAGCGAAAGTAACGGTTTTGGGATTTTTAAATTTAGCAACTATTGCAGTATCATCTGCGTACATATTTAATGTTGTGAGGGAGTAATTTGGAATATCGTTAACGTAAAAATTAAATAAAAATGGGGCAATTAAACTGCCTTGAGCTACTCCTGAGTTAATTTTACGGATGGTGGAAAGGGTGTCCTTAATTCTGACCTAGAAAAAGCGGTTATTACAGTATGAGTGTGTGAGTAGGATGAGTGGGGGAGAGAAGCTGTTTTCAATCATTTTAAAAGTAAGTCCTTTGAGCCAAACTCTGTCGAAAGCTTTTGAAATGTCAAGGAAGACTGCTCCGGCGGATTGCTTAAGTTGGAAGCCAGAGGAAATGATTTCTGTGAGTTTTAGTAGTGGGTGTAACGCTGATAATTGTGAAGTGAAGCCGAATTGGTTAGGGTTAGTGAGGTTATTCGTATTAATGAAATTTTTGAGTCGTTCAAGGATGATGGATTCGGTGAGTTTGCCTAATCCGATTCTGTTACTGATTTTATTACATTATACGCGTGCATACCTTTGCGAAGATAATTCCCTTCTAAATCTTATTCTTCTTGAAACAACAAGCGAATAGACACGCGAAAAATGCAAGCGATTAAATTAAAACACATGCATTGTAACGTCTACCATGCTATCCGAGGATAACTGACTGACAATACATCTATAGTCTAGACATGTTGTCTAAACTCTAGTCGGTGGCTGTTTGGGTGATACGGAAATGGAATGCAATTGGCTGAAAGATAAACATGGTAACGGAGTTTCATCTTTAAAAACAAATCAATATTTCAAATTTATCGTATATGGTCATGTTAAGCATAGCGATTTGTAATTAAGGATTATGAAAATAGAAGCTATTGAGAAATTAGGCTCTTAAAAAATATATATATTTTCTTATTTTTTAAGGGTTTTAATAGTAAATTATTAATTCTTTCGTATGGAACTGGAGAGCCGCAACTTTACATGAAAAGAGAGTCGCAGGGTGCCGACCCCTGCCTTATCCAAACCAGACCAAAAACGTACTAAGTCTTCTAATTACCCCTCTCCCTATCAACCTTCTTAATTGAGTTTCTCAAATTTTCGAACGAGCTCTCTTAAATAGACTATTAATTCACACCATATCTATTAATATTTTTTCCAATTGTCAATTTGCTTTAGATTACACCACTGTACAGTCCATCAGATTCTTCGGGTTATAAATACAATAATTGAAGGTTTCAACTGGAAACAAATCTTTAGGGGTATTGCGGAGGATAGCTCAGATAAAATAAATTGTTAAATAAATGGAGTGGACTGTAATAATTTAATAAAACAAAACAAAGTTTGATAAATCAGACACCGATGTGCATTGAAATTGGAGCACTATAGTCCCCTCACTAATCAAAGGTTGCATTCAAACTGACTCCGGCGCGATGGGAAGGAGCAAGAGTAGCTTGGCAGGCGCCAAACCAAACCGTACCGAACATCCCGCCCAATGTGAAAATGTGAAAAATATTTCGAGTACTTAACACTTATTAGAAAAATACAAGAAACATATATGAAATAATTCGAGATAAAAAAAAAACCAGCGTTTTTAAAAACTACGTTTTTATATGAAAGCAAAGTTTATTAAAGAAAAATATTGAAATTTTAGTTAAATCTAGTCTCAAATATCTAAATATTGTTTTGTTAGGCAAGTAAGAATGGTTCCCCAAAATTTCAGAGATCTAGCTTGTTGGGAAGTTGGTTAAATTAACGATCGAAAATTTGATGACACACTCACACCAAGTGAAATACATAAAAACATTTTAATAGCAAGTACGTAACACATACACATTTCTAAATACAATTACAAATGTAAATCAAATTTTGTACTATTATTATTCAATAATGTTTTGGGAATATAAAAAAGTTACCCTGAATTCTGAAGATTTCACATATCCATAATGCTTGTGTTGCGTCACGATCAAACTCCACGAGAGGTAAGTTTCTCTGTTGGAGAGTGGCAACAGATGTAAGAGAGAAAAATGCTGTAAGGGTTGTTTTTGTCATCTATGAACAAATCTGCCTACATTCATTTTCACATTCAACCCTAATAGGAATTACATTTCTGGCGTTCCCCAGGTGGGCTGGTTTTGTTTTGGAGTTTGATAAAGGTAAGGAAATTGAATTTCCATTTTGAAGTTATTGGTATAGTAGATTCTGAACATAGACAATTATCATTGAATGCATGAACTAATTTAATAAGATAGTAAAAATCAAAATTATTAAATGAAATAAAACAGCACAGCGTGCTTCATTTACGAAAGCATATACTAAGTTAGAGAGTGCTTTGATTAATGAAAATGCTGACGCAGAAGAAATTGAAATGTATTTACATTTGTTTAAGCAAAAAACGGACTCATTAGATTTGACACTTAATAGTTATTTAGTTGCTTTAACAGAAGAAACAGAATTCAAAACTGAATTTAATATTGTCGAAGAATATAGAGAAAAGGCTTTGAGAAAGGAGTTGAAGTCTAAACGAGTATTAGAAAATATTAAGAGGAAACAAAATAATAACGAAAGAAGCAATTCTGGCAATAGTTCTCATTCGACTGTGTGAGAGAATCCGTATAAAACGATTTCCCCGCGACTTCCTGAAGTTGAACTACATAAATTTGGCGGTGAATTATGAGATTGGTTAAACTTCTGGAATCAGTATAAAAACATGAACGAAAATAAAAATTTAACTGATTGTGATAAATTTCATTACATAATTCAGTCAACAAAAATTTAGTCAGAAGCTAGAGAGCTTGTTGAATCTTTTCTTATTACGAATGAAAACTACCCTTTGGCGATAGAAAGTTAACTGAAAGATATGGACGAAAAGAACTATTAATAGATTTTTATGTACGAGAATTGTTAAAACTTGTTTTAAATAACGCTACTAAAAAGAAACAAGATTCTTTAAGCGGTGTGAATAATAAACTTTATACTCAACTTCGGGCTCTAAGTAGTTTAGTCGCGAAACGGCAGCGTAGATTCGAACCCTGGTCCAAGGGATCCGAAGGCGACGGGCCTACCAATCAAGCCGAAAAGATATCTTCTCGGGCTGGTTGAGTAAGGCCTTTTTAACTTCTAAGAGAGTCGCTG
>BMAW01005436.1:188935-228957 GCA_019974015.1 Nephila pilipes
CGGGCTGGTTGAGTAAGGCCTTTTTAACTTCTAAGAGAGTCGCTGCAGGTGTAACTATGGATCAATGCGGCATAATATTATATCCGTTTGTCGAAAGTTCGTTTCCGACCCATATATTGCGATCATTTGAAAGACAATGAAAAAATATTGACTCCGAACAGAGTATATCAACACTGGATGCTATAGTTTCATTTCTGAAGAGCGAAGTGCAATCAGAAGAAAAAATAAAATTAAGTAGATCTGAAATACTTCCCTACGAGCGCGAAAGCAAGCACTTGGAAGAGGACCAACATTTGCTGTCCTTTGCTGTTGAATTATTAATTCAAGAATCAAACGAAACATGTGCGTTTTGTTTCAAGGTTCATGCTAATCGCTGTTGTAAAAAGGCTTAACAGGTCAATTGAAAAGTCCCCGGCCTACAATAGTAAAACACATTTTTTTGGCAAAATTAGTTTTTTTTTTATTCAACATAATTTCCTTCAAGGGTGATACACTGATTATAGTGACCCTCCAACTTTTCGATACCATTTTTATAGTACGATTTGTCCTTTGCTTCAAAATAGGCCTCAGTTTCGGCGATCACCTCTTCATTCGAAGAAAATTTCTTCCCAGCGAGCATTCTTTTGAGATCTGAGGAAATAGTCGCTGGGGGCCAGATCTGGAGAATACGGTGGATGAGGAAGCCATTCGAAGCCCAATTCATGGATTTTTGAAATCGTTTTCACTGACTTGTGACACGGTGCATTGTCTTGGTGAAGCAACACTTTCTTTTTCATCAAATGCGGCCGTTTTTCGGCGATTTCGTCCTTCAAACGGTACAATAACGCTATGTAATAGTCGCTGTTCAAGGTCCTTCCTTTTTCAAGGTAGTCAATGAAAATTATTCCATGCGCATCCCAAAATCCAGACGCCATAACCTTGCCAGCCGACTGTTGCGTTTTCCCTCGCTTTGGAGCGGGTTCATCGTGTGCAGTCCACTCGGATGACTGTCGATTGGACTTCGGAATGAAATGATTTCATCCATTGTCACATATCGACGCAAAAACTCGGGTTTATTACGCTTGATCATCTTCAAACACTGCTCCGAATCATCAACTCGTCGTTGTTTTTGGTCAAAAGTGAGCTCGCGCGGCACCCACTTTGCACAGAGCTTTCTCATACCCAAATATTCGTGAATGATAAGATGTACACGTTCAGTTGATATCTTTAGAGCATCTGCTATTTCATTCAATTTCAATTGACGGTCATTCAAAATCATTTTGTGGATTTTATTAATGTTTTCGTCGGTAACAACCTCTTTTGGCATCCACCGTCTTCGGTGCTCCTTTCACCACGTCTAAACTTAGCATACCAATCCTTGATGGTTGATTTTCCTGGGGCAGTGTCCGAAAACTCGGCATCAAGCCAAGTTTTTGCTTCAACTGTATTTTTTCCATTCAAAAAGCAATATTTTATCAACACTCAAAATTCCTTTTTATCCATTTTTTTCACAATAACAAAAGTTGCTTCACTCAAAATGCTATAATTCACAAACTAATGATCCGACAGCTGTTAAATTTATACACGCATCTTTTGAGGTTTAGGGCTAACTAAAAAACATATGGATTTAATTCTAGAAGCGCCATCTATGTGTCAGGCAGGGGATTTTTCAATTGACCTGTTATTTCATCCCATTAGAAGAAAAGATCGCAATAATAAAAAAAGAAAGGATTGTGCCGGTTCTGCTTGGCTAAGGGTCATCTTGCTTCTAGAAGTCGATCGCAAATAACTTGTAAATTGTGTTCTAAAAGACATTTAAAGTTCATGTGCCAAAACATTGGATGTAAAAAGTCTGATTCACGCAAACAAGAGGTAAATGACAAAAATATTAATGAAAAAACAATCAATTCTTTAGATTCTCGGGAAACGAATGAAGTTATATTTCAAACTCTTGTTGTAAATGTACATGGTATCAAGAAAGAGCGTAAAGATAGAGCTATTATCGATACGGGATCGCAAAAATCATATTTTTGATATCTATTGCTGAAGATTTTAGTTTTAATTTACAGAGGGAAGAGGAATTTCGCCATTCCTTATTTGGCGGAACGAAAACTAGGATGTATAAACACAAGTGTTATAAAATGTACTTGAGTAGTCTTTATGGTAACTATATTTGTAAATTAGATGCTTTAGATCATGAAGTAATTTGTAATGACATTTCTAGTGTAAAAAATGATTCTTGGATACATGAATTGAAAACTAAAAATATATTATTAACCGATATTCAAGAAAACACAGGTCTCATTGAGGTACTTTTGGGTGCAGACGTTGCCGGTAAGTTAATTACTGGCCGACGAGAAGAGTTAGAGACAGGCTTAGTAGCATTAGAAACCAAGTTAGGTTGGACTTTGATGGGTAAAGTACCCCGATATACCGATGAAAAAGTTGCAAGTTTGAATATCGTAAACATGTTATTTCAAACAGATATACATGTTTCTTCACTGTGGGATCTTGAACTACTTGGTATACGGATCCTATTGAGCGAAATTCAAGAGAGAAAACGGAAAATGCTGTTACGTTCCACTTTCAAGAAACAATTCGGCAAAAGAGAGATGGAAGATACGAGATCCATATACCTTGGAAAGTGGATCGTGCGTTTCTAACAGACAATTTTGAGTTGTGCTTGAAAAGACTTGAATCTACTTCCAGGAAGTTGGAAAAAATTGGTTTTAGAGAAAAGTATCATGAAGTCTTTAGAGAATGGTTAGAAGAAGGAGTTATTGAGGAAATTCCTGGAAATAAGTTACTTGTTGGTTCTCATTACCTTCCACACCGACCCGTTATCAAAGAAATATCCACAACCAAGATAAGACCGGTCTTTGATGCCTCTGCTAAGATCCATAATCATCCGTCATTAAACGACTGTTTGGAGATTGGAAATAATTTAATTAAAACAATTTCTTCTATTTTGGCGAGATTTAGACTGAAACCAATTGGTGTAATTTCAGACATCAGAAGAGCTTTTTTACAAATATCCTTACATGAGAAAGATCGAGACTTCATACGATTTCTTTGCTATAACAATGAGAGCAATATGCGAACTTTCCAGCATGCTCAAGTTGTTTTTGGCATAACCAGCAGCCCCTTTCTGTTAATGGCGTTATTAATTATCATTTATCAAAATAATCAATAAAAGAACGTTACTCTGAAGAATTTCTTAAAAAATTACTAGATAGTTTTGATGTCGATAATTGCGTAACAAGTGTACAAAATAATTGCTTCTTTGTTATCTCAAATTGTATGCATATATTATCTTTATGTTTACTGTTTTTGAGTTTGTATACCCAAACTTAAGGTGGGGAGAATGTTGCGTCATGATCAAACTCCTCAAGAGGTAAGTTTCTCTATTGGAGAGTGGCAACAGATATAAGAGGGAAAAAAGCTGTAACGGTTGTTTTTTGAAAAGAAGATGGCGAAAGAAAAAAGTGTTTAATGTTTGTGTTCTGCTGTTTTGATTTAAATATATGTTTTTGATGTTTTTTTCAGCATTGTCAATCCTAATAGGAACTACAGCTTGTACTGTATATATGATAAATTCAATTGTTCAGTTATCAATTAATTAACCACTTCCAAATGTTAAAAAATTATTAAATACACAAAGAAACAAATCAAAGCATTATTTAAAAACAAAAATATGAAACTCAATATAAATATTCAAAATGACACTTTGCTATGAAAGTATTCATAAAATAATAAAAGAGTACTTTAAATAAAATCAACTAAATCTCAAATATTAACAAATTCTTAAATAAAATACAAAGCAAAATATAGCATTAAGTAAAGTTTAAATAATAAACTTTAAATGTATTAATCTCTTATAGGCACTTTTCTGCTAGAATAACCATGAAAAATAATGAGTAATTTTGAGAGTCTATTTGTTTCCCTGAATTTTTTAAAGTTCATAAATAACAAAAAATTCTAAGCTTCTAATGGATTCAAATGTTGAAAAGTTCACTTTAAAAATCCAGTACAGTAGAAAAGTTCACTCAGTCTTTCTTCAAAAATTTTGGATCTTTCCACCACAGTTCATTAGTTACTTCAATATCCAGTCCTCTAGATCTTGCGTTTGTTGGGATATTTTCAGTGCACACATGAGCCCAATAAAAAGTCTTCGAAAAATGTTGCAATGAATGGGATCTGATTACTCTTTTTAGGATATGATTTGTCGCCAGTTTCATAAATAAATATAACGACTTTCACTACTTATATAAAAGTAATGATTCTTAGCACTATCACTGCATTTATTTTTGCATGATGTACTCGAACAAATGCTTCGTCTTGATTGAGTTGAAAAATGATTTTTATGATAGGAAAAATGATTGAAATTCTTTAAAACACTTATTACGCTTATATCTCTTAGTCATGGTCTGAAGTACATTCTGTAAATTCAAACTTCTAATATTTTCGAATTGTTCACAATAAACTCTACTTTTGAAATAAGCTACATCAGATTGAATGGACTTGTGAGCATGAACACTAATTTCACTAGTAAATTTAGCATTGCAAATACTACAAAATTGATTATTTCTACTGGTGTAATTAGACTCATTTGGATCTGAAAGATTGTCTTTCGTCAATAATTCATAAGTTAATGGTGGGACATGCTCTTTGAAATTGTTGTTGTCTGAAACTGAAGTCATAATTTCATCAAAGGAATTTAAGTTTTTTAATAAAAAGCAAGTGTTTGATGTAATATTAAGTACTGGATTTGGAATGAGAAGACTTCTCAAAACTAAATAGCCAAAACAACTATTTTTTAATATTAGTTCAGTATCTTCTAAATATAATCTATTTTTAACAATCGGAAAAATAGCTCCACTCCTGAAAGGAGATCGACTTTTTTGATTAGTAGAATATTGGATATGCCAGGTTGAATTCTTTTGGAATTCTTGAAGAAGAAATATTAAAACTTTTAGTAGCTTAAAATCCCTAATTCTAGGCTCAATAAGTAGTTCAATGTCACAGTCAAAAATCGTTTTTGTTATTAGATAGTTGAGAGGAAATTTGCGATTTAATGTGAAGTGAACAGTTATTTAACCAGCTGATAGGGATTAGAATTCTTTCCTTTTTTAATCCTAAGGCATTTACCGACTCTGTAGTTATAAAATTTAGTTGTGCCGCGCTATTCAGAATAGCCCACAACTTTTGTTTTTTATTTTGAGCGTCTCGTAAATATACTCTTGCTGTATTTATCAACACGAATTTGTTTTTATCCCCCCATGAGCATTGTTGAAAGAGGGGGAGGGGAAGGAATTTTCCTTTTTGTCGAGTCTTTAGACCTGTTATTCATATTCGGTGACCTTGCTGCACTTTCAAAGGAATCTTTACACAGTAGGAAATGAGGAGTCAACTTATCTAATACAGAATAATGATATTTAGAATGGCACTGGGATAAAATATGAAAGGGATAAAGCATTTCAAACACAAATGGTTTTTATTTCCTAGTTGAAATCTCTCCGATACATTTTTTCTTTAAATTTTGGAAAGTGGTAAATTGGATGATTATTTTTTTTTTTTACAAATTATATATGTATACTTAGAATATATAAAAAGGGCTCGTGATTGATTGAAATCTTTTGCTTGATATGATGGCTTAGCATGCGAAATTACCCCTGAAGAGTTTCTATTCTAATTTAAACCTTCGAGGATAAGAGTTCAAAACATTTCAGAAAGTTCTTGAAAAGTGGAGCATTGTGTTTGTTTTAATCGTTAATTTGTATTAGTTAATTTGTATATATATATATATATTCATATTTTAGAACTTTTAATGATTTTAAATTACATATGACCTTGTCTACGAAATACCTTAACTGAGATGCCTATTCATTGATTTCTTCTAAATTTAATAAAATATTGATATGAGCATCCACAACTGCTGTCTTATTCTCATATCTGGATTCTAATGCGGCGAACAACGAGCCAAATGTATCCTCACATGTTTGAATATATTTTGCTTCTTAAAGAAGAAGCAATAAAGAAGAGCTGCTTTTAAATAAAATAATTTGTGTGTGTCATTAATATTTTATCAATAATTGCCAAAAAATGGCTCTTAAAATTCTGAAGATCTTCGTACTTTCCCCAAAAATAAGGGAGTGAATTCTTCAGTAATCTGATGGAAACAGTACAATTATTTTTGAAATTTGCAATATTATTTTCAATTTTAGATAAGAGGATTTTTAAGCTTACCTCTATTTGTTCTAGTTGATCTTCCATTTCTTCCACGATTTCGAGCGAATCTTTTAAATTAATATCATTCGGTATTTCAAAATAATTTTGAGTAAGAACTTTGATGCTTGCCTTTAATTCCATAAGAGTCTCAAGCTTAAACTTCACCACTATTCCTTCTACGATTCCATTACCTTGAAAGACATCTAGCCCTTTTAAGAGTTTGCAAATTTTAGATTTTAAAACTCCTAGTTGTCTGATCAAAACAGAAATATTTTTTTCTTTATCCTTATCGCAATTGTCTCCAGGTCGCAAGGATCAAATGTTGTGGAAGATAGCTCAAATTAAATAAATTGTAAAATAAATAAATATGAACTGACTAATTTAATAAAACAAAGCAAAATTTGTTACTTCAAAAAACCAATGTGCATTCCAATTGTATACTATAGTACATGATTATCATACGCTCACCTCACTAGTCCAAAGGTTGCATTCGAATTGAATATGGAGCGGAAGGAAGGAATGAGAGTTGTTTGGCACGCGCCAAGCGCAAAATTCCACCAAGGCAAACCGTACCAAACAGGGATATATTCCTGGACATTCAAAAAGCCTTCGACCGCCTCTGGCACAATGGGTTAGCTTACAGACTCGTTAATCTTTGCATTTCCCCCATTAATTAATTATCATAATCAATAAATATCTGAAAAATAGAATATTCCAAGTTTGACTCGACTATAAACTTTCAGTAATTTGCGATATTCATGGCGGCATCATTCAAGGATCCGTAATTTCTCTCCTAATATATTCCTTATATACATATGACTTCCATCAGAGTCCCTACAATAGCCTCAGTCTCTTCACGGATGATAAAGCAATCCTGATACAAGATAAAATATCTATTAAAGTTTTTGATAACTATTAAAGTTATCAAAAGATTACAATTTCATTTAAAAAAAATCGAAAATAGATGAACCTTTGGCGCATTGCTGCAAACACTAAGGTCAAAGTTATTATTTTTAGATAATGCCATATCCCATCTCCTGACACACAATTAAAATTCTTTAACTCTGATATCTCCTGAGACTCTAAGGTCAAATATCTCTGAGTTATCCTTGACTCTAAATTAACTTTCAAAAAACACATACAATTCATCATTGATAAAAAAAAAATAGGGGGGAGTGAATCCGTAACTGCATCCATTTAACACTCTGTATTCACTATTCCCTAACAAAATCCTAATTTTTAAGCAAATACAAGGGTTATTCAAATGAAAAGGTACGAAATGTCGTAACAATTTAATCGTTAACATTTGTGCCTGTGACACTATGGGATAACGTAGCGAAACCTCTAGGGATGCTAATGGAGTCTCCGGCGAGGATCGGAGCATGCGCTGGAGAGAGCAGAGGCTCTTATATAGAGCACCGTCAAATTGACGCTGCAGTGCGTGTGAGGACATGATGACGTTCACATTGCAAAATTCGATGATTGAGAGGCAGAGAGGCGTTATCCGATTTTTGACAAGGGAAGGTGTTAAACCGGCCGCTATACATCTCTGGATGGTGACCGTAAACGGGAAAGACTATATGTTCCGACAAGTCAGAGAGAGAAAATAGAGTGTCTGTTTTCGTGCAGGTCGTGAGAGTTTGGTTGATGACCCGTGACCAGACGAGGCAAATGCAGTCATCACGGCGGATCCCATAGACAAGGTCAATACCGAGTGAGAAGTGATCAACATGTCACATTGGGAATGTTGGCGGTGAAAGTGGATATGAGTGTTGGAACAGAGTGGACAATTGTTCACGACAGGTTGCGTTATTGGGAGGTGCGTGCGCTGGGGAGTTCTGGAACAGCTCATCAACCAGTAAAAGGAATTGAGTATGGGCCTAGCACTTCAATATCTATTTGAGTATCATGAAGACCCCGCTTTCTTGGAGCGGATTGTTACAAGTGATGAAAGTGGGTGCCATCACCACGAGACAGAGACAAAGCGGGACAGCATGCAATGGAAGCATGCGTCGTCACCTCCCCCTAAGAAGTTCAAAACTGTGACATCAGCAAGCAAGGTGTTGCGCACCGTCTTTTTCGACGTTTAAGGTCCGATACTTGTTGAATTCCTAGAACACAGAAAAACCATTAACTCCGATGTGTATTGTGAGACACTCCGAAGCTTACGCAGGTCCATCAAAAACAAAAGATTGAGGCTGCTTATGGAGGGTATAGTTTTGCTCCATGACAACGGACATCCAAACGTCAAACACACACATCCACTCTTCTCCCATTTGGTCTAAATGGTTAAAAAAACGCGTAACTAGCCAAGTTCAAGTGAGAGCATCTTGACCATTCACCCTACAGTCCAGACATATCTGAATGTAGGGTGAATATGCCACCCTGGATGTAGGGTGAGGTGACATATTCACCCTACTTCCAGGCGATTTTCATGTGTTTGGGCCCCTGAAAAAACATCTGAAATTGAAGCACTTCAACTCGGATGACGAACTGAAGAACGATATGAAGGGTATCGCCATGGCCACAGGAATTCTGGGAACAAGAAACCCTTCGGCTCGTTAATCAATGGGATTATTGTACTCAGGACTATGGTGTATACTTAGAATGAAGTTTTCATTTATACCCATAGTGTTGTCTCATACCTTTTCATTTGAACACCCCTTGTCGTTACTCCCATTCTCCTATATGCTTCTCCCATTTGGAGTCAAGCGGCCCCAACATGCATAAAAAATCCAAACCTTGCAAAACAAACTACTAAGACAAGTAGTCTTAGTAGTTTGTTTTGCAAGGTTTGGATTTTTTATGTGGAATCAGAATTTCTGTCATACACATCGTAATTTTTGTCAATGGATTAAAATCCCTCAAATAATCAACCACCAACTATTATCCAGATGCTTCTTTCTTAAACTTTTAAATCATACTAATTCACAAATAAGAGCTCAGCTTTCATATGCACACAATAAGGGAACCCACCCATTACCATATCAAACTTGCAATAATTATTTCCACCTCATTGCTTCATAAACATAAGCGATCCAATTGAAACAATTTAGCGATATCCCAACCCAAATGTATACAACCCCCCCCCCCCAAAAAAAAAAAAAAACTAAACAATAGTCCTCCCTCCCTTCCCTACGAATTTACACTTCATTTTCAAGAGTTATTCATCCCCCCCTCCCTGTCTGACAACTGAGATTGCACTCAAGACCAAGCAATAAAACAATCTAAACATATCTATTTTATCCTCCTATTTCTTTTTCTCTGTCTTGAAATACCTCATCATCATAAAAAAAATTTAAAATATTATAATTGTAAAATTAAAAATTACAATGAGCAAAGAATAATTAAATAAAAAAGAAAAGAAGATAATTGCAATAACTTACAATTAGTATATATATATATATATATATATATATATATATATATATATATATAATGAAAAATAATAATAATAACTAATTTGAAGTCCTCGTGATCTACACAGCGTACTAATGTGTGAAGGTAGAATCATTTACTGAAGCAAATGTAAGATTAAAGAAGTTTAAAAAAAATTAAATATTAAGAAAAATGTCACCCACACACATCTTGTACATATCTCATACAATATCCTTTCTCTTCATTCTTCTTCTTTCTTTTTCTTATTTTATGTCAAATCATATGTTTTATTAATATACACCGGTAATATGATAGGCTTATTCTAAAAAAATAAATTTTCATGATTATAAACAAAACCAGATTGAGTGTCTTAAGGACTGACACTCATGAATAATTTGACTGTTGTTGTCACGAATAATTTGACTGTTGTTGTCACGAATAATTTGACTGTTGTTGTCACGAATAATTTGATTTGCTATTTGAACTTTCTTTTGGAGCTGAACTTCGGCTTCACTTCTTTAGAATCGTGATTTTATTTTAAAGTTATTTTTAAAAATAGGGGCAATCAAAATAAAATATGATTTACATTGGATAAATATGATTGGAGTCTATAATTAAATATGATAAAACCCATATTAAAATATAATTAGAGTCCATGAGCTCCACGGCTCATAGTCTCCATATCTTGTAGTCTCTTGGAGCCATCTTCACTTGAAGTTGATTTGCTTTCTGTGAGCTCCTAGGCCGTTTTCGGCCTTCAAGTCCTTATCTCAAATCTGTGATAAATAGTGGTGGTAAATGGAAAATTTTCATGCCAGACTAAATCTGTGGAAACTGCTGGAGGTGAAGTTTGTAAAACTGAAGTGAAACTTTATTTCTTCTGAGTTATTTGTTGAGTGGAAGAAAAGTTATTAAACATGCTATCACAATTTTATAAGGAGAAAAGATTAAATGGTTAACTACTGAAAAAGTTGAAAAGAAGAATTTGCTTGCACTGAGAGTGCAGCGGGCAACAACCGCCGCAACAACCATATAAGTACGAGGTTTCTACTTCAAAATTTTAAATTTATCCTCTCATCGTAATTTGCATTAAAAATTTCCATAATTCAAAAATTTCCATAATTATTTACATTTCAATGAAGATTAAGAATCGAGGAGAAGTCTGAGAATTCAGTAGGTGAGGGTTGATGAAACGTAGAAGAGAAAAGTGATGAGAGGACAAGTTGCGATTGGATACTCTGGATATAAGCTAACGAAGAGACAACCACATTTGCCAGAACGTTAAAGGGGACAGGACTTCAGATCAGAGACAGAGCAAAATGCTCTAACACTAGTATCTGTTGTCCGTGGGATAGAGAGAGGTTTTGAAATTACTGAAAAGAAGTTATTTTAATGAAAAGAGCCTTAGCTAACACGATGCACATCGTAGCATTGTTCGGCAGAATTTAGAGTGTTTGAAGTCCTACAGTTCATAAATTTAAGACACACATGATTCTTTCTAATTAATTACTTAATTGTATTCTCGGTCTTTTTAGAACTGGGAAGTGTTAATAAATGTGGCCAAGAGCGGCTCTAAGCCTTTTCTGGGAAGATGAAACACTGGAAGGTTTTGAAGCTATTCATTAGAAATTTGTGGAAACCTGCTGAAAAGTTTTTTAAAGATTGTTTTTTGATGAACTCTAAAAGTGATTCTATTTTTAAATCATTGCGCAGGATTTCGTTACGGAAAAAACAAGGAGCATTGGCAATTTTCCTAAGTTGGATATTTTCTTGAAATCTCATTGCTGAGTGTACGGATTTCAATTTTGAGTGCCGGATCTCTAGTTCCTTGGCAAAATCTCCACTCACGATTTGTGTGACGAATTTTAGTTGTGTTTTCAGGAGGAAACTGGAGAGGCGGAGGTTTGAATTTTGGTTTAGAGGCTGTTGCTAGTACTTTTGAAGTACTATCTTCTTATTGGCCAATTGAATTTTCAAGATTCTCATTGTTGGAAGGGGTGGGGAAGAGGAGTGGCTTTGAGCTTATAAGGAATCGAAAGTTCTTCCAACTGATCGAGAGCGTCTCTGGAATTTTGATATAAGCAAAATTGGAATTCAGAGTGAGAAAGATTGACCAGTAAATTATCTGAACAAAGATCATTCATGACTTTGATATCATGGTCAAAAGGGATATTTTTGAAAACTGTAAGATTGATAATTGAATCCCAAGATCCCGGCCTTGAGAGGGGATTAATATGTGTAGGAGTGTACGGTGCGATAATTCTCACATTTGATGTACTGATTATAATATTTTTGAGTCTACAACCAAAAGAATATGAACTTGTATTATTCATCATCTTTTGTGCTAGCTTTAGCCGTTACGTACAGTTATAAGTGTTATATGTTTATATATACACAGTTATATATTTATAGTGTTGAGGCATTTACAGTGAGGCCTCAAAAAAACTCTCAAGGGACTCATCTTCTTCAGATGAGTACGGGCATTTCGCATCCAAGGTATCTTAGGGATCTTTCTCCCTCCACCTCCCCTTTTTTCTTACATTGTCTTGACAACAAATTGATGACAATTAATCAATAGACAATAGATAATCATATATTGCAGACAGAGGTGTCTCGGGTGACCCGGCGGATTCTCATCTCGAAGCTGTAATAATATACTTCAGTGTCACCTCTGGGGTAAGTGCAGTGCCTGGAATTGGTCAGATGTCCGGAGGGCTACATCTTCTTGTTGGGCTCCGTGATGGGTGGAGGAGCACTGGAGTGAACAAAAAAACTTAATATGGATCCAAAAACTTTGTACCTCGATGGCGGTTTTAGCCCATCAACTGTATACACTGACAAAAAAAAATTTTACATTTACAAATACATGCGAATTTTCATTATAAAACGTACTGAAGGCAATTTCACTAAAACATCACTTTTCTTAATCCAAAAAAAGTATTCAAGGTATTATAGGCACTATTAAAAGTACTAAAAGGTTACGATCTGGTGACCTCCTAGTGGAGGTCAGCAATGCTACACAAGCTGAAACGATACAGTCATTGGAACATCTTGGCCTATACATAGTAAAAACCAAACCTCAAACTAGCCTTAACTTCTCTCATGGTGTTGTTTCCTCTATGGACTTAACAAATATCTCGGAGGAAGAGATATTAGAAAACTTGTTTGACTAACATGTCTCTGGTGTCCGGGGGATAACCATCAGACGAGATGGAAAAGTAGTAAATACGAAATACCTCAACTTGACATTTTCTACACCTACCCTACCCCAGTTTGTTCAGGCAGTATATCTAAATCTATCTGTCAGATTTTATATTCCAAACCCCCTGCGATATTTCAATTATCAACGTTTTGGACATTCTAAGATCGTTTATAGGAGACAATAGATTTGCGCTCATTGAACAACAAAAGGACATGACAGTGGGTAGTATACGGCGGCAGAAAACTGCATTAATTGGCAGGGAAACCACCCCTAATTCTCTCGTTCTTGCCCTAAATGGGCAGAGGAAAAAGCGATGGCTATTATCAAGACACTACAAAACGTTACATATCCTGAGGCTCATCGAATAATTACTTCTCATAACCCTATACAGGAAGTCAATTTTACATTTGCCACAAAAAACACAAAATTTTTAAATCAGCATAGTTTTCTGAACCTCTTTTTACCACTCTTTCTGAAAATCCAACACCAAAGTCAAATAACAATAGAAACAACATAAAAAAACCCAGACCAATTTTAATCCCTCTATTAGGGCCCAACAAATGAGTCCCTTGGCCACGTTAAAGGCTTTGCAGAGGTTGAAATTAAAAGCTGCTGAGAAGAATAGCATTACTCGCATGAAAATCAGAGTCGACTCACTGAGAGTGATGTGGTGGATTTCCATCCATACATCGAAGACTATGACGCCATCACGATCCTGGAAACAGGGTACTCAAATTCCAGTGCGAAGAATTAATGACCTCCTTTGTTTCTTGGAACTGCCGTGGTTAAAGGCCTCCACTTGATGATCTCAAATCTATAATATGTATGCACTAACCTACTTGCGTAGCTCTTCAAGAGACATTTTTGATGACCACTATATCAATTAAGGTGTGTGGATATAATTGTGTTCGAAGGGATGTTGATGTCGCCTCATCCTCAACAGGAGGTGTATGCTTATTCATATCTCAAAACTATCCTAGTAATATCGTCACATTGAGCACATCATTTCAGGCTGTGCTTGTATGATTTCACTTCGTTAATCACAGTCTTCTGTATTTATCTAGCACCAAATAATGTTGTATCGGAAATGGATTTGAATAATTTAGTTGACCAATTACCGGCTCCTTTCCATCTGCTAGGTGACTTTAATGGACACAGTCTTCAGTGGGGACATGACGACACAAACTTGCGAGGACGATAGATCGAACAGTTGATCTCTGATCACAATTTCCCTTCGCTAAATACTAATAGGAAGGCATATTTACATACACCGTTAGGCCCTTTCATTCCCTCTATCTAACCATTTACACGCCGACTTGCTACCATTGTTGAAATTAGAGGTCGATAGTGATCTTCACAATAGCGATCATTTCCCTCTTCTAGTCTCCCAAGTTAACTTGGACGGGAGACGCTTACGTCCTCCTGTATATAATTTGCATCGGGCAAATTGGAATTCCTACACAAAATTAGCACTTGTAACAGGTGCAATGGTTCAGAACATAGATAAAGATGATGCTGTCCAAAATGTTGCTGACTCGATTGTTGACGTTTCCGACGTGGCGATTCCAAAAAGTTTTAACACGCGGCGGAAGATAAGTAAATCATGATGGAATAAGGAATGTCAAGCTTCTAACAAGAAACAAAGGAGATTGTAGGGTATTTTTCAACGGTACTCCACAACTGAGAACCTCATAGCGTTTAAAAGGGCAAAAGCTTTCGCTCGTAGAGTACGAAGGCGCTGTCAAAGACAATCTTGGGTCAAATATGTCTCTTCCACCACATCATCCCATGAAGCCGGGGCTGATGCACGTTAAATCTGTCGGAGTACAAATTCCTCCCGTTGGCGTGGTGTGGAAGTTAGGAGAGGGGGTACTAGCTCAGGTGTTATTCTCGTCACTTGACCGAGGTTCAAAATTGTGAGGTCCGTCGCCAATAGCTCTCGTGTTGCTTCTAGTGCGACGTTAATAAAAATTAAACTAAAACACCACCACATCATCTACCACCAGTCAACAAGTATGGAGGGAATAACCTGTATTGAGAGTTTTCAATCCCGTTACTAGAAACTGATAATGTTGTACATTCTTTTCCGATGATATGTAGCCAATATCATTGGCCAATATTTTGTTAAAGTGTCAAACTCGGAATCATATAGAGCTACATTTCTAGCCACTAAGAATAGTTGTATAAGCAAACACACATAAACTTCAGTTGTCGGTAGAATCTACCTTACAATGATGACTTTGAACTATGGGAATTGAGAAAAGCCTTATATAAAGCACATAATACCAGCACAGGTCCTGATGGAATTACATATGGCATGTTCATGTGTATATATGAATTACATATATACACTCATTTCTAGCCACTAAGCTACATTTCTAGCCACTAAGAATAGTTGTATAAGCAAACACACATAAACTTCAGTTATCGATAGAATCTACCTTACAATGGTGACTTTGAACTATGGGAATTGAGAAAAGCCTTATATAAAGCACTTAATACCAGCACAGGTCCTGAAGGAATTACATATGGCATGTTCGAGTATATATATGAATTACATATATACACTCGAAAGATAATTCAATTGTAAGTCCCCTTTACCTGGAGCATATGTACCCTAGTCGGTAGCAGGAGACAATAGTAATTCCTATTCTGAAGCCTGGTAAGAATCCAAAAGACCCTTTCAACTATAGACTCATTGCACTAACGAGCTGTCTTTGTAAGACACTGGAATGTATGGTCAATGCCTGTCTTATATGTGAATTGGAAAAGAACCAATGCATTTCTCTCTTTCAGAGAGGCTTCCGTAAAGGGAGGTCCACTCTTGACAACTTCATATTATTTGAAGAAAATATTTCTAACGTATTTGTCCGAAGAAATCATCTGGTTTCCATATTCTTTGATATTGAAAAGGCATATGACCGCAAATGGCACTTGGTGCTGTGGAATTCTTAGGACCCTATATCAATTTGATTTTAGAGGCAAAGTGCCTATTTTCATTGAAAATTTTCTTTCTTTTAAATCGCTTAAAGTTTTTGTTGGAACTGAATAATCCAGTTCTTTCATTCTATTTGTCGGAGTTCTGTTGGGAAATATTTTAAGTCCAACATTATTCATCTGCTATATATCACCCATA
Organism: Nephila pilipes; assembly: GCA_019974015.1. NCBI lineage: Eukaryota > Metazoa > Arthropoda > Arachnida > Araneae > Nephilidae > Nephila > Nephila pilipes. The sequence continues at coordinate 204,859 of BMAW01005436.1, forward strand.
CTTTCCAAAATTCAACCATCTGTTTACAGATTACTATAAGTCAACGATTTGCATATATTCTGCGAAGGTTCGACCATACATTTAATTGAGAGACAAATTCAAACAGCAGTCAATAAACCCATAGAATGGTGTGACCCTAATGGTCACAATATCTAACAGAATTAGAGTTGTTACATGCATATTTGCCGAAAGCATAGTATCCCTCCTCATCTCAACATTCGCATACGTGATACTCTAATACTCGTCGTCCGTTCCACTAAAAGTGGTATCCAGTTTCAAGAGAAATTTCTACCAAGTGTTTCTATCATCAGGACGCCCGGCCAAGACTATCTGAGTAAAATGACACCTGCAAATAATGGATACTTGGCACGACGTGAAGACAAATAATGGTTACAGAGCTTTCTCGTGATCTTGTTAATGCGTCTGGCACAAGAATTTCCAAATAAACAGTATACAGATGCCTAACAAAGAGGGGCTATACATCCAAAGGCATATCTCCTTCTGAATGTATCACACAGGGAGCCCATATATTGTGGAACCAAGCATATCAGAATAAATATGTTCCTTTCAGTGATGAGCCTATATTCAGAAAACAGAGGGAATCTCAGTGAGTCTACATATGTAGAGAACGTAGAACCCCCCATCATCCCTCAAATGTAAGGGAAATCAACCAATTAGGGGGCAACAAAATTCTTGTCCAAGGCAGGTTCATGTTAGGCTATCACAAGTCACTGCATGTTTTTGATACGGATAGTGTCACCACACAGCAGTATAGGGACGAGTTCCTTGAAATCTATATGAGGTTTTGTGGAGTGCTGCAGTTTCTGGACTTCCTTTTTAAGGACTGTAATATGAGGCCACAGCTCACTTTGCGTATGATTTTTTGAAGTGGATATCCGCCGTATGGACTGGAACACGAATTCACAAGCTATCAATCGTATAAAACATGTTAAGGATGATCTAGAATGAGATATAGCATATTTCCCCCACCCCTTTCCTAGGACACTCCAAATTTTAAGAGCTGTACTCTTAGCGAAATAGGATTTATTACCATTAGTATTTTTTGACTCCCTTGTTAATAGTATGAAGGCCTGTAATGAAGCTTGTATAGCAATGCACAGTGGCCATTCTCCATGTTATACGGACCTTCCCCAATATATAATAAATTATAATTTGACTGTTATTGTTATAACTTATATTTTAACTAAAATTTCATCTCTTTTCCGTATTTTTATGCTGTTCTTTGTACTTTCTCCCTTAGTAATATCTCTCTGAGCCAAATTTCGCTGCAATAAACCAAATATTTATTCAGATGTCACAGAGTTTATGACCTTAATATTGAATACAACACTAGTGTGCAAAATATAAGCAACTTTTCAGATTGTGCCATAATTTCGAAAAAAGCTGGATTGCATGGATTTCATACTACAATGGCACAAAGTACCAAACCTTGATGAAAGTAAAGTAGTCAAAAATTGAATTGTACGCATACTTTATGGAACAAAGCAGAAAAAGGGTTTATTGACAGAATAGTGTTAGTAAAAAACATTGTCTGGCCATGAGGAAGAACAACAAACTGAAGTCCCTTAGTAAGGGATATGACCTTACCTAACTGCAATAGTTGCTTGGTACTGTCGGTTCATACTCATTATTAAATTATCTAGCAACACTTGAGGTATGAGTTATCACGCTTTGTGGAGCATCTGTCTCAGCTATCTGGTGCTCTCTGGAGGATACGATCTTGAAGACAGGCATCTCTCCAAAGCATCCTACATATGTTCGATGGTATTTAAATCAGAGGAGCACGATGGTTAATCCATTCTGCAGATACCCTCACTTCTTAGAAGCTTCTCAACAGCAAAAGTCCTGTATGGTTGCTTTTGAGGACGTGCATTGTTGTTCACATAAATGTGGACCAATGGCACTCAGTATAGATACATGTATCAGAGGATACTTTTATCGCAGTATTGATCTCCGTTAAGTCAGCCACTGTCAAAAATATGGAGCTTTTGTTCGTCCATTCAACATAATGCTTTCCCATACAAGTACTTTAAGACCATCCCCCAACGGTCTTTCCCCCTGGTGTTAGCGGGATGAAACCATGCATCTACCTTCCTCCATATAAACTGGTACTGAGAATCACAGACTGAAACGACTGTCACCAGTAAACAGAACGTGACTCCGTCGACGAGATGTCCCGTTGTTGTGTTCTTGACGCTACAGTAAACGGTGTATCAGATGGGCAAACTGTTAATGGTATGCTACGTTGCAGATGACGGGTGAAAAGACCACTTTTATGCAGACGTCTGGCCACAATAAACTTTGATAGCTATTGTCCTGTTGCGTACGCAATTCCTCAGAACTGCTGCCTGATGTCTGGTTCCGGTATTCTTTTGCATACTGAACAATATACCGGTCATCACTTGCTGTTGTTTTCCTCGGTCGACCACCGCAAATGTTTCTCATAGCTGTACCTGTCATTTAAAATGCTTTCCAAGTTCTTGAAACTATACTTTTGTCAATTCCAAAATCTTGTGCAACACTCGTTAAGCTACACCCCTCTTTAAGCTTTCCAATCGTTCTACCTCATGTATAGGCTTTCTGATGGATGTTTTTGTAGCCATTATAATCTTACGATTTCACTTGGATTGTAATCGCTTGAAATGCGACCTTCTACCTTTCAAAGTTACCTTTCACTAAGCGCTCGCATCTGACGTGTTTGAGTGCCGTGGCGTACCCCCTGATGTCCTTGCGCTGTTATTTGTATATGCATTACCTTTTTATTAAGCTGCCTTTTTACTGTACTGGTCACAAAAAGTCCTTTTCAACAATTTCAGGGTTGTATGTTGACAAATGTATTTTTTTGCTTAAGTTTTGTACGCTAATGCAGTATATTTGCGCAGATTAGTCAAATTTGGCTCTTGTATCATATACATAACAATCAATCAATCAAAATGAGATTTCAAATATTGTTATTTGATGATATGCGCTCATGATTTTGATAATTTAAAATCAAGGAGCTCTCATGGTTACGGTTACAATGAAAACTTTTCGAAGGTTTCGAATAGTATTCTGTAAAAATTGTATATCATTTGGTAAAAAAGTTTAAAGAAACTGTGTGAAGTTGGGGTACCTGCGATTTTCTCTGTGCTATCTCCGGGGCCATTTTAGTAATTTGAACTGCATGCAATTGCAATTTCTATCCAACCAAAATGAAGCTTAATTAGGTAAATTAGATGAAGATTAAAAGTGTTGGGAATTGAAACAAAAATAATGTTATATAAAAGAAGCAGAATTGACAGGAAAAAGAAGGGAGATCGAGGATTATGATAAGCAGATATATATAATTGTAGAGTAGATTGAATCGTTTCTCTAATAATTAATTGTTGGGATTGAAGCGACTCCTAGTCAAAGCCCAAAGATTCAAATCTGATTTATTCGAGAAGAGCTTGAATCCCATCGAGGAATTTGGTAACTAAGATTTTATTATTAGAATATAAATTAAGATTAATTGAATTAAGAGGGATTCTAGAAAGAGCGACCTTACATATTCTTTGGTAGTTACAAGTAATAAAGTGTTTTGTCCTATTCTTACGTATCTTCAATAGGAGTTTTGAATTTATTAACTATTTAATCAAACTTTAAGACTGCTGTAGAGTTAAGTAATGAAGGAAATACGTCACAACTTTACCTGTATAGCTGAACAATCATGCGTATTTTCTCATAGCAAACGACTTTATTAGTGCTATTAGATTCACTGACTTTTTAATCTAATTAACATATTAAATTAACGTTGAAGCTCACAATTAAAATGGTCAATACAGAGAGATGCACGTATTGGAAATATGAAATATAAATACAAAATTATAACTGATACTTCTTTAGCTTCTATCAATGTACAATTTTATGAATAAAACAGTAAAAAAATCTTTCATTGATAAAAAGCTAATTTAAAACTAAATAAATTGATAAACCATATGATATTATAAAATATTTCAAATTTCCAGTAATAAACAGTATCAATATGATACATATTAAATAGTATTTCTTAAACTGCATAAGTATTGAAGTATTTTCCAAAAATCTTTTGAGAAATTAAGAATATCATAAAAAATACTTGAACTGTTTAATTTAAAGAGAATTTGATCAAATCTCGTGCTTTCATTAATGATACTCTTAAGAATGAGGAACAAGATCCCAAAACAAAATAAACACGGTTTAATTGTGCACACATTTTGAATGTTTTTTCATCTTATTATGGTATGGGCTCATTTTTTAAAAAATGAATAAGTCTTATTTCACAAAAAATTTACAATTCGAATAAAAAGAAATTCCCTCTCCTCTCTTGTATTGCTATTGGTTCTTTACGATGCTCTTTGCAAATATTTTACGTTGGCAATTTTCGTCATGCGTGTTTCGTTTCAACACCATTTATGTTTTTTCAATACGCTGATCAATTAGCGCATGAAAAAAATTGGGTGTTCCAATTCAAACATTTCAAAATTTTTTTCGCCGTGTGAGTGTTCCATTATTTTAAATCATCATAATCTTGAGCGCATACCTTCAAATACCAATATCTGAAATTTCATTTCGATTGGTTGAGTAGATAAGCCGCTAGGGGCATGTATATTAAGGAAGATTTTTTTTATTACCACATTGTACGAGCTGCATACACATTTAATGTGCTATGCGCATAAAGTTAAAATTCCTTGGATAGTGGTCAAATTATCTAAAATATAATTAAAGTTTTTTAACATTAAGCATTTTTAAGTACAAGATATCAATTATTATTTTATATGGTCCACTAAAAATTATTAAAACATTTTGTTAATATAATGTAATTTCATTAGTTATCAAATTAATCGTTTTTCTTTGACTCTATCAAAAATCGGGAATAATCACATAAAATATCCTTTTTAATCAGATAAGGTTTTTTTAAATAAAAAAAAATTTTCCTGCACCCCTCTTTCCATCCTAATTATTACAAGAACTTGTAACTTTTAAGCCAATTACGACTAGCTAACAGTGATCCGTTGACATTATTTTCTCTTCTGCCATTAAAATTTTTATTAATTCTGAATAGTTATTTAATTTTAATGTCATTCATGCCTTGATGCTTTTCTTTTAAATAGTTGCTTATTATAGGCACTTTTGGAACAGTAATCCCACTTCCAATATTTACATCAAAAGGGGTTTTTTTCCTAGAAAAACCAAATTCAGGGTATTTACTTCAAAATGATTCATTTCTTATTTAAAATTTTACATTTTCATTTAATTGACTGAAGAATTTAAACAAAATCGATTAATCGTTAGTGAAAATTTACATTACTTTGTAGAAAGAGAAATTTTTTGTTTTTAACAAAAATAATGAAGAAAATGCATAAAATACATACACTTCAAAGACTGTTATTTTAAAATTTCGGAATGGCATTATTGATTATTATCAACATTTTCTATTTAAAATACCTATTTGTCCATATTTATAATTCCATTTTTGGTTTGCACTTACTTTAAATTTGTTCTAAATACCAATTCATTTTAAACAATTAAATCATTACAAGCAAATCCTTTTCACATCCCCATTTCATACAATTTAAATTAATTTAAAGAATAGGAAAAATTAAATGAAAATTACCAGTGGGAGAAATAAAAATTATCTTCCATTCTTCCAAAAAATTAAGTTTTAATTTTTAATGCAACTTCAAATTAATAATTCTAAATAAGTTTATAGTTCCGAAATATAATCAGAATAACACATTTAAGGCAAAAATTGTTTTAAGGAAATAATTAATATAACTGACATAAATTTTTTACTTTACAAAAAAATATTTATATCGCATTTCCTTTTTCATTTGTAATATTGAAACTACATAAAGGAAATTTTTTGACAAATTAGCAAAGCAATTCATTTTCTTTCAAAAGAAAACTATTTTGTAAAGATGAACTGAAACTCTGAAATGTAAAATCTGAACATAAACTCTGTTTAGTGTGTTAATCAAATATTTCCAAATGATAAAAAAAAATATTATAAATCACATAACGGTAAAAAAATTTTTTTTTAACACGTTACATGTTTTTTTCTTAGAAAAAAAAAACTGTGATCATATATTAATATATATATATACACGAGACTATATATTTTTCCAATACATCTATTTTCTTGCAAACATATGGCTGCTTTGCGCCTATTTTTGAGTGTGAATTTATGGGTTGATGATGTCTTGAATAAAGGATTCAGGTTCTTACTAAATTGATTATAGTTGGTTTTGAATTGTTAAGAGGTTCAAAATTCAAATAGGTGCCCACTTTCAAAAATGGTAACGCATTGCATACTAGATATTGTTGACAGCAAACGTAAATGCTGTTGACAAAAGTAACATCACAGTAAGAAACTGTATAACTTCCACATCTTACGGCATCTTCAGACAAATCTTATGGATTTCATGAGCACATCTTAGATTTAGATTTCAAATATACTTAGAACCAGAAATACTTCGGAGTATGATTGACAAATCAGGGTGACCAGGAAGCTGAAAAGTTACGGGAGATATCTCTATCACCAAAATCCTGTTATAGAAGTTGTCGAACACATGTGACGATGTGGAGGAGCACCATCTTGTATCCATATAATAACATTAACGAGATTTCACTGCTGCAATTCTGGAATTTCGTAATTCTGCAATATTTTCGTATATCGAGGAATTCTGATGAAGCCAATTTTCATACCTGTGAACGTGATCATTTTGAAAAAGTATGGACCGAAAACGAATGTGCTTGAGATGTCGCACCACACAGTCACTTTAGCTTTGTGTAAAAGCTCAGTTGGTGCATCGTGAGAATTTTTGTCCACCCAGTGAACGCAGTTCTTGAACTTCCCAGTTAATAAGAAATGTGCCTCATCCTTCTATAATATTTGAAGAAGCCACGTGCCCTCTCTATCTTAGCCGATGAATAAAAGATTCTCAAAACTGACACACTGTTCCTTGTATCCTGATTGCAACATTTGAACGCACTGGAATCATAAGAAAACATCCACCGAAAAGAGCATGGAAGTTTGGGCCTGTAGTTTCCGTACATCCAAAAAGTGGGCAACACTTCTTGAAGGATGCAATGGTCTTGCAGGAATCGTATTATGTAATACTTCCGCAAGAACTTCAACGGGAACAGATGATGGTCTGGATCGCGATCTATTATATGTGCATCCAGTTTCTACAATTCTTTTTTTTTACCAAATCACGTACAGTTTTTATGGAATAGCGACATCGTCTTTGCTTATGATTTCGCCGATGAAACTCACATTGCATCAGTAACATTTCCCCCGTTGAGATAAAACAGCTTTATCAATTCACCTCATTGTTTCTCTATGATGGTCAAGTTACTGGCACATTCAAACACCTGATTGAAGAAAGAACCTTCCCACATAGCTTATTAAAGGTTTTCCAAAAACATTGGTTTGCACATGATGTTCCTTGATTGTTGCTTCTATAGTTTATCCTTCTTAACTATGCAAAGCGTGTCAATACACCCCTTCTTCGTGTTGGCATTGATTCACTGCAATGTTATTCTTTGAAATTATTTTATGTCGGCAATTTTCATCATACATGCATCGTTCAAACACCATTAACGATCTTCCAATAAGCTGATGAGTATGTACAAGGAAAAAAAAAGAGGGTATTGTCGTTCTAAAACTTCGAAAAGTATTTATTGCAATCCTAATTGGAAGAACTTTGTTGTTTTAAATAATCATAATTACAACTGCATGCCTTCAAACAACAATATCTGAAATTCAATTTCGATTGATCGAGCGGATAGGAAGCTATGGCTTCTAGTAGTGTGTAAAAAGATGAGAAATTTTTTCACAAACTATAAATTTATTTTAACGACTGCCAGCAGCTATACTGTGCAGCGAGCTCGTATACTAACTCTAATACACTAATGATGTCTCCCGCCAAACCCAGTTCTTTCCAAAAACAAGGATGTTGCCAATAAGCAACAGATAAAAACTGGGTTGAAGGCATGGGAATAACACTACATACATAAACCAAATACATACATATAAACCAAAGACACCACAAAAGTACTAATGAAATAAAGACATTGAATACACAAAAAAATACAAACAACAGATATTGAACACAAAATGGGTCCAAACAGCTTCATATATCGGGAATATTTTTTATGACCTCCATGTACAAGTATATAATTGACCAAAAAAAACGTGCATTTTATTGTTTTCAAAACTATTAAATTCATTAATTGAAAACTTCTGAAGGATCAAATTCACACTTCATGAAGGGATTATGAAAAAATGCATTCCATATTAAGAAATTTTGTCAGAGCTAAATTATTATAAATAATTAGCAGTGAATCAGTCCCGAGAAAAATATTGAAGTATTAATTTAATTTTTCAGGGTGATATATATAAAATATCTCTTAAAGCGCTTAAGTTAACTAAAACAAAGGATCAATTTCTGTAAAAGTCTTAGCAAAATAACGTACTCGTAGCATATTCCTGAAAACGACATAAATTACATATTAACTTTATTCAGATAAAAAAACCTTTGGAACTCAAAATAAATAACGCAATGGAAAAAATCAGAAAGCTATAGTTACTCTCAGTTTCAAAATGCTTCAAAGTTTTTAAAAAGTTTTTTCCGTATTAAAGTTAATTCTTCAAATAACACGCTGAAAGGGTATTAGATCTGAAAAAAGAGGGAAAATTCAAAGTGGAAGTTTTTGACGAAATTTCTTCTATTTCTTCCTGATTCGAAGAGATTGATGACAGAAAGAAAACGTAACGTGGAAGTTACAATTTGCATAAATCAAGATGATTATATAGTAAATCAGTAAAAAAAAAAAAAAAAAATTGAATTCTAAAGATAAAAAGAAGTAGAAGAAGGCGGATTAAATATTTTCCTTTTCGTCAGTTCTCAAGTGGAGTAATTCAAAGGTCTTGAGAATGACGTTAAGATTGTTTCGTTTTTGCCAGAAGATTTTTCCAGGTGTAATGCATTAATCTTTGATCATGACCGCTATTTTACATATATATTAGAGGAAAATGTAGAGATTTATGATAGTGGTTGAAAAAAATTAAGTAAACTAACTCTGGAAAATCTGAATGATTTGCATTTGTGTACACGTAGAATTGCTTTGAAAATGAAATTGCATTTTAAAAAAGAGTTATCAGCTTAAAATTCTTATAGAAATATTAGTAATTTTTTCTTCTATGTTTAAAAATATTTATTTAATATTCAGAGTTTAGTAAATCGCATTATTACATTTCTAAGACTTATTATTTTCCTTCTAAAAAGTACGTGGTTTTAATATTTGATTTTTACAGGAATCTATAATGGATTTAAGCAAACAGAAAATTCTTTTCGAAATTATTCGTAAATATTATACTATTACATAATTTGGATATTTAAAATAAAGTAAATCTTGTTTTAAAACTTATCATTCATGTCTGAAAATAACGATTGCTTATAATAGATGTTATCAAAGGAAAAAGCCCTTTTATATTTTCTGTTACCTCAAAACTATTTTTATAGTTGTTTCGTAGAAAGTTCCATTGAATTTGTAATTTAGTACTAGGAACTCAAAATACTTTAATATATTTTAATTGATTTGTTTATGTAATTTATTTGTATAATACGTACCTCGTTTTTTATACATTAAACAATAATACAAATTACCATTCTTGGGATTATGCTTTTAAATGTCAAATACTTGTTAAATAATTAACCGAAAATTATTTTTTTACATTTTTTGGACTGTTATTCATCAAAAAATAAAAAAGTGTTGATTTTTAAAATTTAACAATTATTTGATACCTCAAATTTAATTTTTGATCATACTCTCGTTGGATTAAATGATTATTTCCATGGTCTTCCGGTAATGGTAAATAACGGGTTTGGTCGAAAACCCGAATGATCTCTTCAAAAAATTCCGTACGTTCGGGATGAACAATACGTAAACTATATCCTGGATCGGATGCTAACTAATCCTTTTACAAGTTGAAGCAAGATTTATAATCATCAATATTCTTTGATGTACCTAAAATATTTTAATATATACTTGTTAGTTCTACGCACTTTAATACAGTATTTCAAAACCGATTATAATACAATAAAATCAACAAATTTAATAACAATTTAACAAACGTAGTAAGAATTTTTTTTTCAGTAATATTGTTGAAATTAGAACAAAGGAAATGAAAATGATGCTCTTTATGAAATTCCTTATATGAATACTAGATTTAAAATGTGTGAACCGGAACAATTATGTACCTCAATCAATTTTTAGAGTCATTGTTTACTTGTGGATCCTTTCTAAAAGTATTTCCTTAGATTTTTATCAGTGTTTAATTGCATCATTGCCAAATGAATCTACCTTAAAGCAATTTAATAAAATTTGTAAAAAAAATTAAGTTAAGAGCAAAAATAGTTTTTAGAACTTTATGATAAGACACTCAAACGAATCAAACAAGGAAGTTTATAAAACATATAAGGAAGTTTATAAAATATATTAAGGAACGTGAGGATTAACAATTATGGATTTTTGAAATGAATTAGAACTATAACAAAAGAAAAAGAGAATGAGGAAAAAGGACAAAGTATTGAAAGATAAAGTAAGAAAACAGCATCTCCTGATTTGAAAATATGATTTATTTACTATACTTAAATTATATTTCTTAACAATTTAATTCAGTAAACTATTCTAGTAACTATGTTTGTTTCTTTTCAGGTGAATATTTAAGAAATGAAATATTGTTCACAACTGTATGCTAATTAGTTTTTTAACTATAAAATTATTTCTCTTTCGAATGAATTGACTATGAGTTTATATGCTTTAATATTTTTTAAACCCACTAACATATTATATTATGTATCATGTTTTAAGCATTTAACTAAGTGTATGTCTTATGAACTTGCCATTCAGTATTGCATGTTCATTGTTGTTGAGTTTACATGTAGGACTGAGAACATTACCTCTATCTCTATATGTATATATGAAACAGTATTCATATGTTGTATTAAGATTTAATAAAATGTATTATTAATATTTTGATTCATTTTAATTTTTGAAAAATGTCAATGAAAAAATTCTTTTTATACATTTTGATTCCCTTAATACTAATTTCATATGGCATCTGAGAATTCTTTTTAATTTTAAAAATTAAATTAATTTAATTCGATTCTCTAAATTCTTTTATTATTATTATTAAAATCTGATTAGTTTTTGAAATAATTTAACTTTAAGAACTGTTCAAATAAAACGCTGAAGACATCTGTCTCAAAATCCTTGAAACACTATTGCTGAATAAGTATTGTGATCATGTATGAATTATGTATAAAAAAGCATTTAACAAAATTTAATTCTTAGTTTTTAACTAAAACTGTACAAAAATACCTTTCGATGTAGCCATTTCTGATAGAATAAAATTTGTTCGGCTAAAGAAATGTTTTCTATCAGCGTAAAATCAATGCAGGACTTGTAGAGTTTAAATTATTGAAAATCACCATTATTAAGTAGCATATTGGAAACGAAAATACTTTTTATACCCTTTTTTATCATAAAAAACATCAATTTCTTTCCATCCTCGATATTTCTGCTTTAAATTTGTGTTTCGATCGAAGCAATGTTAAAAAATTTTAATTTCTAAAATCAGTAAAGTAAAAGCTAAAAGTGGTTTTTGAGACAAAACATTCTGTGTAAAATAAAAGTTAGTTTTCTTGATTTTAAATAATCATACACTGCATTTAAAGAGACTGACTCTTAAATATTTTAACGAACTCTTTCTCTGTTAAGGTTGTAAGCAAAAGCCTTTCAGGCCTAGGTTTTTTTAAAGGCTTGATGATCATTAATGCCTAGGACTGCAAGCATTTGAATATAGGATTATATAACACCTTTGAGGTGTTCTCTAAAGATGCGAAATTCGTATATTATCTCTCATCGAAACCTATGTTAGAGCATTTATATATTTACATCCTGGGCAATGACCGTCATTCACGAGTGTGTAATAAATTATGTATCTACGCGATGCGCAATATGACGATTGTATCCAATCACAATTTGGTGGAGTAATAATCTAATTGAAGCAACAACGTCGTGCAAGTGCATTTCCGGTCGGTAATCGGTGAGGTAGAAATGTCGAAGATATATTTGGAGATTCTTATCAGACTATTGTAAATTACTCTTATTTAGAATAATATAATTAGTCTTTAACATTTTTCATGTTCTTTCTTTATTAAGTAATTATTTTATCTTACATATGTTTCCCCTTTTCATATAATTTGTTGATTGTATCATACATATTGGTAGACTTGATTTTATTTTTTCTTGCAATAATTTTTTTCAATGATATAAGAGATTATTATCTTATAAGAATTGTTTGCTTGTATTTAATTTTTTTTTAATTAAGTAGAAAAGAATACCTAGGAACTAAGAAAAAAATTTAAAGTTGAAAAGAGAATACATATCAAACTAATAACTTTATTTAATATAAAATTAAGTAGATAAGTTACAGTTATGATATTTATTTATTTTTAAAACTTTGAAAAAAAAAGCGGTATGAAATGTAGATGTTCTTTATAGATATTATATGAACAAAAAATATTTAAAATAATAAATTTTATGAAAATTAATTTAATTCAGATCGTCTCAAAGCCTTACAGAAAAAAAGATTCAAAAGCCTTTAATTAAAAATAAATAAATAAATAAATAAATAAATAAAAAATAAATAAAATAAAATAAAAAACACCGTAAATATTATCCGATTTTTTTTTAAACACAACTAAATCTAAAATTATTTTCCTGTTTTCTTCTCTCTAAATATATAAATATATTCACTGTGAAATATTTTCGATGCTTTCAAGTCAAGGGGAAAAATACTTCTAAGTGGTACCCATTTGGCCTTAAAACTCTCTCTGTTATACGTAAATTAACTTCGATTAACGTACTTCATGTGTTCTGATGTTTTATAATTAGTTCTTTAACTTACTGATTTGAGCAAGAAACAAAATATTTCCATTTTACACCGAAAGACTCCTTTTCTGAGCAAATTGTTCAGTACAATAAAAGAATCACTCTACTAATGATTTTTCAATATGTGCAATTTGTAAGTACCTGCTCTCAAACATCGCCTGGGCTTACTTTCTGATCTTTACATTGAAATTTCCAACTCCTTTTCAACCAAATAAAGTGGAATTAGCCAAATTAGGTTAACATTAGAAGTGGTGTAATGAACGGCTTTAAAGAAACACAGATATACATATATATATATATATATATATATATATATAAATATATATTAAATGGGAAATATATTTTAAGGCATCTAAAGTTTCTATGTTACGCTTTTTCTCTGTCTCTCCTTCGTCTTCCTCACTGCATTTCAAGGTTATTTGTTAAAGCTCGCATCATCCATTCATCTATTACATTTGAAATTTTGAAATAAAAGATTTTATGTCACCATTGGTGTCTTCAGTACACAAGTTTTCACTGATTTCTAAATATTCTTGCATTTGAGCATTATCAATGATTTTGACTAGCTTAATCAAATCCCTTTCATCAGTAGCACTTTCACTTAGGGCACTTGAATCTGGAATTTAAAAGGCTGCTTTCTTAAAAAGTATACTTCTCAATGGTTCCTGGCTTGGATTGCCTTGCAACTTAACATTATTTTCTTTCCCCTAAACTATCAAGAATAATTGGATTTTGAATTCCAAGAAGGAGAAAATTGATTTTGATTACAATGCAATTAGCTGTTCCTCCCACGTATTGTTCTCCACTTCCGTAGTGAAAAATATTTTTCAAAAGAGAGGAATTAACTTTTTTCATTTTATTGTTCCCTTGTCTCAAAACTATTTTTCAGGGAATACATACTTGCCTTTGAAATCTTAAAATATTAATTAATAAAGTGTATTTCTATTTTTATTTTATTTCCGTACCTTTACTTTATTTCTGAAATTTTTTTCAGTGTCTATTAAATAGAGTATCCCTTAATAAGAGGTATACATTGAGGTCCCTATTTAAAGGAATCGCGACCAACAGAACTGTCCCTAAATAAAGGTGAATATTTTTGAAAGTATTGCTATTTAGCTTGAAATAATAGCCTTTGTTGTTTTATATCCCATAAAACAAAAACAAAAAATATTCCATTGTATAATTTTCCGAACATCTGTTTCCATATGCAATTACTTTCAAAAATATATGTCTTCTTAAAGTGTATAACTAAACACTAAACATACCAACACTTAATGCATACCTATTTCTACCATAGCCGGTCAAATGACCGGACTTTGTGTTTCCTGATTGAATATACGAAATATGAATGTTAGGAAGGAAATTAATTATCAATAAACAAAATTGTAGAGTAACTTTAATTGAATTGTAGAGAAAATTAACTTTATTATAATTAAACAAAATTGTATTTTGTCAATTTCTGTTACAAACACAAAGAATAAGAATGTTTAATCCAATACTCATTGCCTTTTTACATATACCGGGTGTCTCCATTGTACATTTTCCACAAACATATTTTTCACATTTAGAACACATTTTGATGATTTTATTTCCGTTACAATATCCTATTAGATATGTCTTACGTTGATAAGAATCTGTAGTAGATTTAGGCAACGGTTGTTTTGTATTTGTAGTTTCTTTTGGTTGTTCATGTGCTTCTCGAAAATCGGCAACAAGTTTTACTACTAACTGGAGAAAAAAGTTCTTGTCTCGAGATATTTTGTCTCGTCGTTTGCATGTACAAAATCTAATCATTGCCAGCTTTATCAAGGGTATTGAAAATTACTTGGAGTGGTCATCTGCAAGTCTTAGATTTTGTAGTACATTTCTTCACCATTTAATCGGTCATGACTACACCAAATTTAGTTTTATTGTAACATGAAACGGTAAACATTTATCATTGTTTTCAACTGTTACAAATTTATGATTAGAACTAAGTAAAAGTACTTTTTTTGTTTACTTTTATAAATTATTAAGGTACAATTATCTGTTTTAAGAATTTTCGATAAAAACCGTTCCATATCATCTTTCTTTTGCTTTGCAATTATTGGTAATTCCCTTTTATTTGAGTGGATAGTTCCAATTAACGTAGTTTTTTAGTAGTAGTAGTAGTAGTAACGTAGTAGTTGGTAGTAGTAGTAGTAACGTAGTAGTTGGCAGTAGTAGTAGTAGTAGTAACGTAGTAGTTGGCAGTAGTAGTAGTAACGTAGTAATTGGTAGTAGTAATAATAACGCAGTAGTTAGCAGTAGTAGTAGTAACGTAGAAGGAATAGTAGTAGTAGTAAAATAGAAAAAATAGTAGTAGTAGTAACTAGTAGTAACGAAGAAAAAGTAGTAGTAGTAACTAGTAGTAACGTAGAAAGAGTAGTAGTAGTAACGTAGAAGGAATAGTAGTAGTAGTAGTAACGTAGAAGGAGTAGTAGTAGTAGTAGTAGTAACGTAGAGGGAGTAGTAGTAGTAGTAGTAGTAACGTAGAAGGAGTAGTAGTAGTAGTAACGTAGAAGGAATAGTAGTAGTAGTAGTAACGTAGAAGTTGTAGTAGTATACCGAAGTAGTAGTTGCTGAAAACGCATGTATATCTTAATTTCTGATCCAATACCAGCTGTGGTAGATAACAGTATAGGACAAGTATTACTCAAAATAAACAAACTACAAATAAAAAATAATACAACCTTAACTGTATATAATTAATATAAAAAGTCATGAAGTGAAATGTGCAAAAGCGATAAGATTATATGCACATTTTCATTGTAGAAGTTCAAAATGGTCAAAAGACCGGTTTTGGTATGTTTAGTGTTAAAAAATTCTTCTACATAGATAAATTTAGATTATATTCTATTGATTTATTATTTTTAGATTATATTTCACAAACCGATTATATGTGGATTACATTTTATAAGCGTATTTCAATTATGGATTTTACTCAAACGTTCTATTATCTCTGGATTATATTCAATGACCCTATTATTCATTTTGGGCTATATTTCATCTCCCTTTTATTTTTGATGTCCCTACTCCATTTCTTAATTGTTTTTTGTGACAATATGCAATAATGTTTGTAATGTACCTTACTTCCCTATTAAATTATTCAACTTACAATCAGAAACATTTAAAATATCTGTATTTTTCGACATTTAAATACTTTTCTATAATAATAATTTTTTTTAGTTCTTTGTTAAATTATTTTAATATGAAATTTCTGCTATCATGTTGAGATTTTTGCTGTTTTTCAAAAAATTAAAATACTTAATATCTGACATGGTGTATGTTTTTATATGTATGTTATATTAAGTATCAATGCACTGCGCAAGCTTTCAAAATTTTTATAAAATCATTGGTAAATGTGATATATCAATGTAAATAGCATTATATTTTTATACTTATACATCAGCATTTATGCTTGGGCTTAAAATTTGAGCTTTAATAATGAAACACTGTTTTTAAATTTATTATTCACACTGAAAGCGGAATGTAACAAATCATCTATTTTATTTTTGTAATGATCACAAATTAAGGTTGGTATACATTAAGTTATAGGTAAAAAAAATTTGTTCTGTCTCACATACAAGATTGATAACTATTTTTAAAAAGTGTTGATAAATTATAGAAATTTAATAACATTATAATTTGTTAGTTTGAATTATAAATTTAAAAATATTATGAACTATAACATAGAAGTATATAGTTTTCCAGTTTTAATTATGATAAATTATGTTAGTATTCTACAGAGATTTGTGATATTTTTAAAATTATTTCGCCTTTTTATAAGTTGAGCACATATATTTAAGGATTAAATTCTATTAAATCTTTTCTCAAACTAGAAGTTTGATATATCTCAGTAATATAGGTATTGTGGAAATGACGGGGGAACAGGTTTTAATATACAACAAAAGGAATTTGTTTATGTTTTTCAAATTTAATCTTACATAATATAGAAACACAAAAAATGAACATTAAACTAATTCTGAATTTCTAGATAATATTATTTAATCCATTGTAAGTGAAACAATTTATACCAATGCCTTGTCTTTAGAGGCGAAGAACTCAATCAAGTAGTGCTTTGTTGACATGCGCTCCAGTTTTGAAATTTTTCCTTTCAAATAATTTTGCAGGAAGGTAAACGAGTGATAATTAAAGGGTGCTATGTCTGAGGATGATGGTGGATGTGACAGAAATTCCCTGCCTATCTCTGTGATTGTTTGACGAATCGTCAAAGCAACAGGAGGTTTGGCGTTTTCATGATGCAATGTAATGTACTTCATACTGAACCTCTATGGCCCCTTTTCTTTCAGAGCTTTGTTTAAATCATCAATTTGCTGACAGTATCTCTCCGAAATGCGCTTGTTGTTACGTCTCAAAAGCTCGAAATGTATTGGTTCTTGGACATCCTACCCTATGTACAACATTCTCTTATTCAGACTCTATCTCAATTTAGAGGTGGAAGGAACAGATAGCTCATGCTGAAAGTATGTTCTTTTCCTTACGATGGATTCAAAAATAGTCCTTTTTTCATCACCAGTTATCATCCGGTTCCCAATAGGTTTGTTTCAGTTCCGAGCAAACAGAGATGAACATATGACGATTCGATTAAACAATTTTTTCTCACTTAACTCACGATCTGGAATGTTTATAGACCAATCTTAGTAATTACGGAAATTATGCTGCACAATAAATATTATTAAATGCACGAAAAGCGTATTATTTTCTTTCACTTCACAAGCGGACAGAACTTTCCGGTACATCTAATACACCCACCCACACACGCACACACACACACACACACACATATATATATATATATATATATGTATGTGTGTGCGTTGTGTGTGTAGTTACGATTATTATTGGAACGTGTAGTTTATTAAAGCAACACCTTTTATTATAATTTTTAATTAATTAAAATAACGTCTACTACATAATAGATATTAAAATATTTCACTTTTAAAATTGTTTTAGAGATAAAGATATATTCAATCTAATTAAATCATTCTTAGCAATGTCAAACATTAGAAAACACTGTAATGCTAAGTTTTTAAAATGTATATTTTTAAAAACCAATAAGTCAAGAATATATTTTAAAATGTTTGCATAAAAAATTAATTAATTTGTAAATAATTTTTTTGTTGCTATGCTTATCAAAAAGTTTCATTAAAGTTTATTGATTTGATTTTAAATATGAGTAATTTTCGTTGTAATTTTTTTTTAATTTAAAGGGTTAACTAGGGTAATTTGGTATTAAAGCATATAGTTACTTTTATAGTTGTCTATAAAGAAAGTTTATCCTATGCTTTGTTGTCGTAAATAAATAGATCTGTAAACAATTAAAAGATTAGAGTAGACACTTCTATTTGATTCGGTAAAATTGTATCTGCATGACTATCCTGAAATAAAACAATATTGCATACATGTTTTATCTAATTAATCTGATATTAGAGAATATTAGAAGAAACATACGAATATTTTCTTCTTTTCTATTCGCCCACAAAGTAATGCAAACATCACTGATGATATTTATTTTAAATTGATTTTCATACTTTTAATTATTTGTATATGATGCAAACGATAATTGTAGCAAATAAAATAATTTTACTTTGTCCTATAACTTATTTTTTTTTTAGTGTGGCGACAAAAATATGATTTTTTTATTCCATATTTATTTTAGTCAGTTGTTCTAAAAGTTGAATAAAAGGATGTAGCTTAGAAGTATGTATTAATTTGAGTAATTTTTTTCCAGTTTCCAGCACACATACAAAACACATGACTAAAATGCCACTTTAAAGTGTCAACTCATTAGGTATAATTTTTGAAATAACTTTAAGTATTTATTCTATGAGCAACGTTGTTGAATGTAATATAATTTAGTCTTGTAATTTTTGAGCAATGAATTAGAGGAATGGCTTTGAATTAATTTTTGGCTAATGAAGCATATGTTTTTTTTTCAAGTACAAGTTATCATAAATCAGATGATTATCGACAAAAGATTATAAAAAAAATAACAAAGAATTGGATCTAATTCTTTAATTTAAGGACATCAATCAGATTTAAAGTTATAAATGAGTAATCTATAAAAACATAATTAATTAATTTTAATTATCAGCAGCATGCATTAATCATTACAGTGAGTCATTCTGAATTAAATATGTATATTATAATCTTTGATTCGTTCGTAATTAATATCTGTTAATTCCCTCAAATTTTAGGAAGAAATGTAAAACAAGAGAAAAATGCTGAAAATAATTTATTTTGAAATAGTTTATGCAATTCATATGATGTATGAAGAACTAGAAAACCATTTACATTATTATTGTTCATATTATTTTCCAATATGGGAAATCTTATGTTAAGATCATTACATAAGGCTCTGAAAGTATCAGAAAACTATGACCGTGACGTAAGATATAGAACATGATGTGAAGCGGCGACATTGACTCGAAGTGATGTCCATACAGTTTAATCACAAAACATGAGGAGCTTTAATATTATGAAAAGTTACAAATTATAATTATATAAGTTATGTCCTTTGAAGAGGTACAAGAGAATTCATTAAAAGTGACAAAACTATTAAGGATTTGCATGAAACATATTATTGAATAGATTTCAAATGTAATTCTATATCAGATCCTATCATTTGAAATAATAACCAATTCTATTCGCAAAAATTCCACAAGTAGCCATCTTACTATCAATTTACATTTATTTCTCATAGAAATTAGCTTCTTTGTGATCACGTAATAGAAATCATGACTGAACTTAACTTTAACAAAACTTTTGAAATCAAGAAAAACAGCATAAGTAATTATGAATTGCATTAAATATATTTGAAGAATTTTGAAGCAGCGTATAAATCATTTACATAAAAATTATATTTATTTGCTAAAAACTACTCGCATTTAAAAAACTTTGTCCTAAATTTTTTTATCGGCAGTTTTGATATCATTTTTGAGAAATGTATTGAAGAAAATATAAAGTTTATAATGTTTTTGACTTAAGCAGATTACATAAATGCCGTTCGTTTTTTTGAAATTTTGCTATATAATACAGGGTTATTTAAAATGAATCATCCGATTTCAAAATGATATATTTTCATGCATGAATACATGAAGTAATACATGAAGTAATAAATGAATACATGAATACAAAGGGGAAAATATGTAAGGTTTTTTTTACAAGTGTTTGATATAACTTCCATTAGTTACACATATAAAGTCAAGACAGTTTGCAAATTCCTGCCAAACACGTTGAAAAGTGGCAATGGTAATTGATTGTACAGTAGCAAAAATCCGTTGATCAAATTCACATAAATTTATGAACAATAATGACGTATACACTTTATCTTTTACACATTCCAAAAGAAGAAATTGGATGGGGGTATATCAGGTGCCCTAGGTGCCCAACTATGAACATCAAGTCATCTAGTCCATTTCAACGAATCCAACTGAGAGGTAGCTTCGTATTAAGGATGTGAAGAATATTTGTAGATTAGTGGGGTGGTGCCCCATCTAGTTGGAAAACGAAATTGAAAACATCTTCCTTTATCTAGGAGAAAAGCCGGATTTGCAACATATCCGAACAAGTACTACCAGTGACTATTTTTTCCACAAAAGAAGAGTGGTCTATAAGTCTTTGTTACGGACATTGCACAAAAAACGTTCACTTTCAGTGAGTTCCATTCATATTCAATCCAGATATGAGGATTTGTGTAGACCATAATTACACATTTTGATGATTTATCTCCTCACTCACATGGAAAGTGGTCTCATCACTAAAATCAAGCTGGGTGCAAAGCTCATGGTCCTTCCATGGCCTCCAGTATATAGAGACAAGGATTCAATCAATGTGCATTACAGTTTATTTCGTTGGCTCTTTCGTTCTTTCAGCCTTTTCCACAGATATACTTGGTCGTTTTCAACTTTTCCCTTCACAAAGACATCCATTACTTTCAAACTGATGATACCACTTTCGAATATTCTGAACCGCAAGAGAATCAATTGGGTACTTTTTAACGAAACTCTCCCTGAACAATGATTTCAATTCCACAACTCTTACAAAAAGCTTTCTACTCCTTAGACGCAATTATCACTTCTACGCTGAAAACCTCTAAAACTACTTTCATGAAGCTATTTCACGAAAAGCAAACGAGCATAATCTGTTACACGAACACTTCCATATTTTTCACTTTGTGTTCATATATTACTTATCATTCTGTGACATTTATTTTTGAAAATATGAAATTTTGAACTTAGATGAGTTATTTTGAATAACCCTGTATTGTGGGTCGATTTTTAAATCAATTTTATTTTTTCACTTCTAATTTCATTAAATGCCGAAAATATTCTTAAAGAACAAACCTGGATGCAAATTTATATATTTTAAAAGTCTGTTTTGAAAAGAGACGCGTTTTTTTTTATTTATTTTTTTTATTTTCGAAGCTTAAAATTTAGTCACCAAGAAAAAAAAGCTTATCGAATACAACCTCTGAATCACGAGGGAAATAACATTGACCCAATAGAAATTCAAATTTGATTCCATAAGAAATATCTTTTGGAAAATATTTGCATTATGTATGTGAAAAATATGATATAATAGTGTATGGTATATTTAATGAAAACAAAGAAGAAGAATAAAAATAGTATCAATACAATTCAAAAAAAAATCTCTAATTATATTTTAAAGCATTTTATACTTATTTTAAAGTACTGTTCCATTGTAGTAGCATTTTGTTTGGTGTACATGAAAAATATAAAATTGGGATATATATTTGACCCCCATTTTGAGTAAATTACATTTAAAAGAATCAACCATAATATAAAAATGTTTTCATAAGAGAACGCCATATTTTAAAAGTGAATCAAATGTAAAAGAAATTAAGTATAAATGCTACTGTTTTGATAAGAAGCAATTCTTTTCAGTTGCTTGAAAAAAAAGTAAAGAAATATGCATTTATAAAGGATTTGTTAATAACTTAAAAGTAATATATTTTTCGCAAGAAATTAAAAATATTTCTCTTTGCGTAGAAAAGTGATACAACACCAAAGATTTTATTCTGTCTCAGTGATTCGGAAACTATTCTATCAACTCCGGTTTCTAGTTGCCAGTTTAGAAAGAATTCAAATTATGTAAGGAGCTTCCACCTCCCACAGAAATACAAGACATATTTCATACAAAAGGGTTTGTTTTTTCTTATTCAATGACACGGATATTTTGAATTTTTGTGATTAAATGCATAAAACATGAAACTCGGAAATTCAACTTTTTTGTTCAGCATTCTGTTTTGGCAAACTATTTCCAGATCTCCAAATTTTATAGAAAAGGCTATTTATTTTGTAAAAGCTACAAAGTTTTCATTTTTTATTATATATATATATATATATATATATATATATATATATATATATAAAAGCATTTGTTTCATTTAGTTTAATTCATTCAGAATTCATGCTTCTGTACAAAACGTGTTTATATTTACACCAAATTTTTTTAATTATAAAAATACTCTGAATCTTAACTTCGGAAAGCAATCTTAGCTGAATTATTTATTGAAACGTAAATTTTGTAAAAAAAATCCCTCTATTTCAACAACATCGATGAATAAGCAGACTGATGTAGAACAATTTTTTTACAATACTTGTTACTTGAAGTAATAAATTGCACGATATTATATGTTTTAATATCTGTCAGTTCTTCTAAAAATACAATTAAAATTTTTTTTGGCCTGAGTCATTTGTCACCAGGACTCTTAATTGACATATTGACATTCGATATAAAAAAGAAAATCTCTAATAAACTCTTATGATCAATAATGATTTCATATTATAAGTTAACCAAAAAGTAATATCAAATTCATAGTAAAACCAAAATGCTGCAGTATTTCAAACATCATATTCAGGCTTAAGATTGAACAAAGGGGATCTACAACTATAAAAAAAAAAAGTACATGTGACAAAGAAACAAACCCTGAAAACTAGAAGACAGAATTTTAAATGGACATACAATACATGGAGGTAACAGATGTGAGCGAAAGATCAAAAACTTAATATATGTAACTAAATAAATAAAAATCGTGAAAAGTAAATTATTAAAGAATTTTTAAATTTTGTAGGAAATTTAGTATCACAGTAATCAAATGCGTAATTATATAAAGGGATTAGAAAATAATCACTAATTAATAGATCAAATCAAAAAAATTTAATGAAAAGAATTAAAAATTCTTTAATAATTTGGCTTTCACTATTTTTTTTTATCATAAATATATTCCAATAATAGATCGGTGAAGAGAGAGTAGTAATCGAAGATTAGAGTGATAGCGTCATCGATACACAATAAAAGAAAATGATATTAATTTTTACTGTATTGTAAAAAAAATTATGCATATATATATATATACACGGAGTGTTCAAATAAAAAGGTATGAAACGCCGTAACTACGTAACCGTTAACATATTTGTCTATGCCTCTATGGGAGAATGTAGCGAGACATCTAGGGATGCGAATGGAGTCTGCGGAAAGAGAGAGCAAGAGCTGTTATAAAGAGCGCCATCCAATTAATGCGATATTACGTGTGAGGACATTATGGCGTTCATATTGCAAAATTTGATGATTGAGAAGAGCGAGGCGTTATCTGATTTTTGACATCAGAAGATATTAAACCGGTCGCTATTCATCGCCCTATGGTGACCGTATACGGGGAAAACTGCGGAACTTCCAGGGTCACACACGCATAACTGGCCAAGTTCAAGTTGGAACAGCTTGATCATCCACCCTACACCCCAGATATGTCGCCCTGCAATTTCCATGTGTTTGGTCCCCTAAAAAAACACCTGAAAGGGAAGCGCTTCAACTCGGATGATGAACTCAAGGAAGCTGTGAAAAACTGGGTCTCTTCACGGCCACAAGAATTCTGGGAACAAGGAATCATTCGTCTCGTTAATCAGTGGATTCGTTGTTCTCAAGCGTATGGAGTATACTTTGAATAAAGTCATCACGTATACCCACAGTATCGTTTCGTTCCTTTTCATTTGAATATCCCTTGTATATATATATATATATATATATATATATATATATATATATATATAT